>CM042552.1:8760000-8765000 GCA_023630585.1 Cranoglanis bouderius
ACTTTGGAGAAAGTGTGCATGTGCATGTGTGTGTGCGTGTGTGTATGGGGTTGGGGGTGTCATAATCCTCTGCTTGAGGGCTCAGCTGGCACAGCCCCCACCCTCCATGTAGTTTTGTCCTGAAGAGGAACCACCACATGGACCACCACAAAAGCGAGTCAAGCACCTGCAAGACTACAGAGAGCTCGGGCCAGGTGCAGGTTTTGGCTGCGAGAGAGAGAGAGAGAGAGAGAGAGAGAGAGAGAGAGAGAGAGAGAGAGAGACAGACAGACAAACAGACACACACAAAACGCTCCTCCACCACACATGCACACTAAGCCCAGCTAGGCCCTTTCGCATGGGTAAAACTGCTTGCACGTTCACCTGGTCCATTGTCCCACAGCAGCTGTGTGTGTGTAGGACCCACAGCTGGCTCCAACCGTTTTGCCGTTTTTATGACAGACAAAAACAAGTTGCTTCAGGCTTTATGTGAAGTTGTTAATAAAGCGTAACCATCAGCCTGATCGGTTCAGGTGGCGAATCGCACAGTAAGAACAATTCAGTTCCAGGGTGTGTTCATCAAACTGTCAAGCTGAGAGCTAAATTTTTAATACGCTGCATGAAACCAGAGTGAGACTCATACACACGTGCACGCCGGGAAGTGAACAGGTGGGAAAAGAAGAGTGGATAGAAGGACAGCGCAGAGGAGAGGAGAGGAGAGGAGGAGGGCATAGTCTCTCCCGCTGGCTCTGCTCTCTCTTTAGTCTCCGCTGACCTAAGCTTAATTGGCCGTGTAATGATGTCGACCCATCCTGGTTCCCACACACTCAAAGCTGAGCCCTCCACTGAAAAGCCTGAAGGGAAGAAAAGCTGTGTGGTACAATAGACCGCCTCTCTTCGCCTGGCCTGGCCCCGCCCCCGGTGAAGCATTTTATCGGTTAATTAGCCAAAACTCGGTTTCTGCAGAGCAGCAACATGTGTAGAGAATCTGCGAGAACAGCAGCATGTCCCACGGTTCATTACCACACACTGCTCTATACATGTTCATTACACACATCTCTATACATGCTAATCTCCACACATTGCTCTATACATGCTCATTACCACACACAGTGCTATACATGCTCATTACCACACACTGCTCTATACATGCTCATTACCACACGCACAGTGCTATACATGCTCATTACCACACGCACAGTGCTATACATGCTCATTACCACACACTGCTCTATACATGCTCATTACCACACATTGCTCTATACATGCTCATTACCACACACTGCTCTATACATGCTCATTACCACACACTGCTCTATACATGCTCATTACCACACACTGCTCTATACATGTTCATTAACACACACTGCTCTATACCTGCTAATTACCACACACTGCTCTATACATGCTCATTAACACACACTGCTCTATACCTGCTCATTACCACACACTGCTCTATACATGCTCATTACCACACACTGCTCTATACATGCTCATTACCACACACTGCTCTATACATGCTAATTACCACACACTGCTCTATACATGCTCATTACCACAGACTGCTATTTATTATTTATTCATTACTGCACACACATCTATACATGCTCTTTACCACACATTGCTCTATACATGCTCATTACCACACACTGCTCTATACATGCTCATTACCACACACTGCTCTATACATGCTCACTGCCACACACTGTTCTATACATGCTCATTACCACACACTGCTCTATACATGCTCATTACCACACACTGCTCTATACATGCTCATTACCACAGACTGCTCTATACATTCTCACTGCCACACACTGTTCTATACATGCTCATTACCACACACTGCTATTTATTATTTATTCATTACTGTATACACATCTATACATGGTCATTACCAAACACACCTATATGCCCATTCTATGCATACAGCATAATTTTAGCTACTAGAAAGAGCAACTTCTCCCCAATTTGCCACAGGATACAAGGCCTTTAATGCCACAACATTAACTGAGGTTGCAGATTAAACACTTACCACTTTCTTGTTCAGCTATTCTCTTCTCAAACCCACAGGCTTGCCTTTGTTGTGTCTCCAAATCCAGTGTAAACTTTCTCTGCATCTTTGGGGCATCCCCAGTGGCAATGAATCCATATTTTTTCAAAGAAGAAGAAGAAGAAGAAGGAGATGAAGAAGAAGAAGAAGTAGAAGAAGAAGAAGAAGAAGAAGAAAATAGTATGGTAGTATACGCACTTGTCTTAGTGACAGTTTTGTGTCACAGTTGACACACTTGGCCCATACCAACTGATCCACAGCCCTGTACTTTGAAATCCTTGATTTAAAGTACTCTAGTTCTTCAAAGGTGTCCTGTGCTACACTACATCTCATTAGCACATCTTTTTGCAGATGTTTAGTGGTATATTTAATGATGTGCTACCCTTGTCTGGTAGGCTTTTAACCAGTGCTTAGCTTTGAACTGAAATAAGCAGCCAATTACCCAAGAATACGAGCGCTCAACACGAAACCACTCTACTATCAGAAGACGTTGTGATGTTGTGGCCCATGGTGTGATGTTCTATAAGTAAAATGAGACAGATGTTTCTATTAGATTATATCATGGGGGGAGAATGGTGCGTACAGGGTCTTAATGAACTGTTCAGCAGTGTAGAAGTGTAGCTGCTAACCAAGCATGACTAATACTTTGACTCCAGATACATACACAGAGCTGATCAGAGATCTCATTTTAATCGCATAATCATCCTGATCTGATGTCAGCCCTCGGGATAAGTACTGTAAGATCTTCCCTGCTTTTCCTTTCTTGCTCTTTCGTTCACTCACTAGTTTGGGTGAGACAGAGGACAGAGGGCAATATCCTGTGCATTGTCATTGATGAGGCCTGCTGTGTCTGATAAGAGCAGCCATAAAGTCAATTACTCTGATTGGTTTACTGAGAGAGAGAGAGAGAGAGAGAGAGAGAGAGAGAGAGAGAGAGAGAGAGAGAGAGAGAGAGAGAGAGAGAAAGAGAGAGAAAGAAGGCTTTTGCTGCTTGGGTGAAAGCTAAAAGCAGAAGGTTAGAAGGAAACCAGCAGGGAAGTTCTCTTTTTCCCCATTAAATTTTTTCAAATGTTCTTATTTTTTTTAGTGCTCACTAGGAGGGCAAAATCTTTTCATTCTGTCTGCTGAGTTCAATATTCATGAATACAAAAATTATTACGGGACCCGACTGTCGGTGAAATTGTTATTATTATTATTATTTTGGAAATTAGATTGATCCTCCTTTTCAAGCTGTCTGCGCATGCAATTAAACAAAAACATAAAAGATTTTTGTTTCCAAACACATACACACACGTTCACGTCTGCTCCTTCTTCTTCCCTTCTGTTGTTACACGCTGATGAATTCTCAGCACTGACCTACAAAAACCACACATCACTCTAATACTTCAGCGCTTTACTATGATCAGAAATTATATAGCAGATTCTCTTTTGATATTCCGTCTTCTGAGGAGCGCTTATGCAAATCAAGGCTTTTAAATCAAGATGTCTTTCAAGTTTCAAGCTTCAAGCCATTCTAGCACAAACCCATGACAGCATTTCTTATAAAACGTATCACATTTGCTGTGTAGACTGAAACCCTGGAGCTGCCGGCAAATGGAGCTCTTTCAAGATATGTAACAGGGATGAGTAGCTTAATCGGATTTGTCGAGTCAAGCTTTCTATTAAAGTGTCTTAAGACTGACTTAATCACCCCCGGGCACTGAATTAAATAATAATAATAATAATAATAATAATAATAATAATAGCAATAATAATAATAATAATAATAATAATAATAATAATAATAATATGCTTATTATTAAGAGTGTCTTTATAGCTTTGTGTCTTTCTGCTTTTCAGCCTTGATGACAGTATTATGGAGTTTATTATATTCAGTATATGGCTGTGGGATTCATTTATTTTTAGACAAGGCAAATGATTTGCTTGATCTTGAGCAAGCCTAATCAATCCTTACACGATTTGTGATCGTTGCGGCCAAAAATGCTTCATTTTGCTGCGGCTTTTTTCAAAATTTGCGATGCAACTTTTTTGTGCTGTTTGCGGAAAACTACTTGAATTGGCGAAATCGCAATCGCACAAAATTGTTTTGCACGGCCTTTTGCAGTGATATTTGTTGGTAAATGAGACCTTTTAGTCCTTTTAGACCTGTACTCATGTTCGTGAAGAGGGCTTTGGCTGAAAGCGCGTTGTGATTGTGTCATGTGATGCGTCTTGGCCCAAATCTGCAAAAAATCTGCGGTAATTTTGAAAAATTGCAAGCTTCTCAGAATATTGCAGAGTTTGCATTGATTTTGCGTTAATTTCTGCGATCGCAAAAGCATGAAATCCTGGAGGGACTGTCTAATTAAAGCAATATTTCATATTTATTTAAGAAGTCTCTACATTGAAGCTTGAGAGGGTTACATGATGCCCGGCTATGGACCCATTATAGTCAGGCCAAGCTGGTCCCAACAGTGGTGGTCTCTGGTTGGTTTTATTAACCTGTGATCGCAATTTGGTTTCCAACAACAAGCCTGCAGTTGTATAGCTCAGCTTGGCCACATACAGTGTCTAGAGCTGATTAATAAAATCAATGCACAGCATTCTTGCTTTCATTCCTGTCATTAACACATCTTTGTTGATTTTTCTGTCGTCGGTGTTATGGGTAATCAGTTATTCGGCTGTTAGCTGTAGTAAAGGTTTTCGATGAGTTTGTGCAAAGACAGAACGACCGAGAAAATCAAAACAAGACATAAAATGCAGAACAAGACATTGCAACATCATTCAATTTCCTCTTCCAAATTAGGTTTTACATAACCAAACTACTTCATATTCCCTTGACAGCTGACATAACCTTTGTTCTTGGGTTGTGTACTTTGCTAGCTAATTAGTAGACCAATATGACTCAGTACATAGTTTGCAGGAAATTGACTGTGCAAAGTGTTTGAGCCATTGCTACTGCTGCATTGTGCTTGCTGTAAGTCTATTA
>CM042552.1:8770000-8895000 GCA_023630585.1 Cranoglanis bouderius
CACTCTAAATTGTGCAGTTTTACTCTTTTGGGGGGTCCGGGGGGGTCCGAAAACCAGTCAGTATCTGGTGTGACCACCATTTGCCTCACGCAGTGCAACACATCTCCTTCGCATAGAGTTGATCAGGTTGTTGATTGTGGCCTCTGGAATGTTGGTCCACTCCTCTTCAATGGCTGTGCGAAGTTGCTGGATTTTGGCAGGAACTGGAACACGCCGTCGTATACGCCGATCCAGAGCATCCCAAACAAGCTCAATGGGTGACATGTCTGGTGAGTATGCTGGCCATGCAAGAACTGGGATGTTTTCAGCTTCCAGGAATTGTGTACAGATCCTTGCAACACGGGGCCGTGCATTATCATGCTGCAACATGAGGTGATGGTCGTGGATGAATGGCACAACAATGGGCCTCAGGATCTCGTCACGGTATCTCTGTGCATTCAAAATGCCATCAATAAAATGTCCACAACATTGACATCAACAAACCGCTCACCCACACGACGCCATACACGCTGTCTGCCATCTGCCCTGTACAGTGAAAACCGGGATTCATCCGTGAAGAGAACACCTCTCCAAAGTGCCAGACGCCATCGAATGTGAGCATTTGCCCACTCAAGTCAGTTACGACGACAAACTGCAGTCAGGTTGAGATCCCGATGAGGACGACGAGCATGCAGATGAGCTTCCCCGAGATGGTTTCTGACAGTTTGTGCAGAAATTCTTTGGTTATGCAAACCGATTGTTGTAGCAGCTGTCCGGGTGGCTGGTCTCAGACGATCATGGAGGTGAAGATGCTGGATGTGGAGGTCCTGGGCTGGTGTGGTTACATGTGGTCTGCGGTTGTGAGGCCGGTTGGATGTACTGCCAAATTCTCTGAAACGCCTTTGGAGACGGCTTATGGTAGAGAAATGAACATTCAATTCACGGGCAACAGCTCTGGTGGACATTCCTGCAGTCAGCATGCCAATTGCACGCTCCCTCAAAAATTGCGACATCAGTGGCATTGTGCTGTGTGATAAAACTGCACATTTTAGAGTGGCCTTTTATTGTGGCCAGCCTAAGGCACACCTGTGCAATAATCATGCTGTCTAATCAGCATCTTGATATGCCACACCTGTGAGGTGGATTATCTTGGCAAAGGAGAAGTGCTCACTAACACAGATTTAGACAGATTTGTGAACAATATTTGAGAGAAATAGGCCTTTTGTGTACATAGAAAAAGTCTTAGATCTTTGAGTTCAGCTCATGAAAAATGGGGGCAAAAACAAAAGTGTTGCGTTTATATTTTTGTTCAGTATATATATATATATATATATATATATATATATATATATATATATATATATATATATATATATATATATATATATATATATATATAATTATTCATGAAGACGTGAACCTGAGCGTAAACTTTATATAAATATTATACTTATTCAGCAAGTAAAAGAAACTAAGCTATTGGGTATCATCCTTGATAATAAATTGTCCTGGTCAAAACACACTGACAATACTGTTAAGAGAATGGGCAACGTGATAGCGGTAGTAAGATGATGCAGAAAATATTTTACATATGATATACTTGTATAAAGTACTCTTTTTTTTCTCACAGCTAGACTTTTGCCAGATAATTTGGGGTAATGCTGCGAAAAAAAAGATTTAAGTAAACTTCAGCGGGTACAGGCAGCCAGACTCGCTCTCCAGTGTCCATATAGCACAAATATCAATAGCATGCATTTTCATCTTAACTGGTTGAAAGTGGAAGACAAAATGACTGTCGTATCTCTCCTATCAGTATAGTCTATTAAAGTGTAATTTAGAGTCATATACACATGCCACCAGACAGGCAACAGAAGGCAGGTTTTCACTCCCCAAATCAAAAACTAATTTCCTTAAACGTACAGTATTATATAGGGTAACGGAAACATGGAATTCACTACCATCGTTATTGACTAAAATAACACAGAAGTCAAATTTTAAAAGGCAAATAAGGGCACATCTTGGATCATCATATTTATAGCATGTTCTGCATATGGAGATGATATGAAAGATGGGCCAGATTATGATTTTATCTATTTTACACATTTATGTATAAGAATACTATTAAGAATATGTTGATATGAAACAAAATGTTATGTTTAATGTATGTTCCTGAATTCCTTATTATGTATATATTGAATGAGTTTGTAAATGTATGTGGACCCCAGGAAGACTAGCAGTGCTCTAGGGCACAGCTAATGGGGATCCTAACAAATAAACACATAAGTGTCCGACGCATTGTTAAAACCTGGAAGGAGAATGGTGAACTGTCAGCTTTGAGGAAGAAATGTGGTCGGAAAAATGAATGCTTAAAATCTTGAACGATCGAGAATTGAATCGAGATCTTTAAAACGCTTGGGGAAGTCACGTCGTAAACAATCGATAGAAAAAAAAAAATATTACGCAGACAATAAAGAATTTTCTTGGTTTCTTTATTACAAGCAATTTTACAGCTTTTTTGTTGTTGTTGCTGTTAATAACTACAGAAAAGCTGGCAAAAATCCACATATATCTACAGATACCAATCTGTTAAAAACTGTATATAAAAAGACCCCCAAACTGTACAGTGATTCATATGACTACATATATACTGTAAAGTGTACAGTAGTGTACATACATTTTAAATATACAATATAGACTTAGTTAAGAGCAACATCACACTTTGTGCTGACGAATCGTGAAAAAAAAAAGAGAGAGAGAGAAAAAAAAGCAAACAGACATTCAGTTAACGTGAATAGGCTGGCGTTGATTTAGCCCCACTAGAGTCAGTAAAGCCTTTACAACAGTATAGACATCTAGAATAGTATTTGGTCACACTTTCTGAACAGCAGCGAATGGACGTCAAAGTGTCTTCCTAGTTTCAGTGTGATGCATCCTCAAACAGTGCACATTGACATGCTAATGCAAACTCAAAATCATAATCGAGATCGTAGAAAGAGCAGAAGATTAAAGCTGTTTCGCAAAGCTCTTCTGCTTACAGGTTTGATGTTGCCGTCGTTTGCCGTATCTCCAATTTTGGTTGGTATAAAACAAACTAATACCGTAAATCGAGTGGTACTTTTTAAACCTCTGAATACAAAAAATAGCAAAAAGACTTTTTTTTTTTCATAAGATATACAAAATATTTATACATCTGTCAGTTCTATAGGATAAGAGCCAGTGTTTTAACAGAGACCAGTGTCCAGCGATCATCTGATTAGTCCTGGCTTAGAAATCATTCCTACACAATACAGTGGCTTGTCGGAAAAGGAAAAAAAAAAAAATTCTCAAAAGCGCAACACAAGTGTCTTCCCCTGATATAACGCATCTGTGAAGGAATCGTTCCTGCACTGCCTTCCTGAAGCAACGTTCACAGAAATGTGCACAGTTCACATCATTAGTGTTATTGTTCGCAACTATGACTTGCACAAAAGAAGTGGCTAACTACTGGTGGAAGATATAAATGACATATTAGCCAAATTAAATAATGCTGACTGGTGGATGTTTCTTTCAGTCCTCGTCAGCAACATTTGCACTTTTGTGACCAGACTTCTCCTTTTAATACATTCAGAATCTTAAACATTTCTCAGAATAAAAACAAACAACGTTATAAATGAATAAACGTTAACATTTCCAGTGGTTTTAGTTTCCTTATATTAATGTATGTAGCATAGTGGTTGTAAAAACAGACCCGTATAGTTGTAGTAACTAAAAATGGGACAAAACGACAACATTCAGAACGTAATTTGTTTGGTTTCAGGTTTTGCAACTGATGATCATTTTCAAATTCAGGAATGACAAATCAGAGCTGAGGAAAATGCATTAAAATATATACGTTCAGTGGTTACAGTTCAGGTGCAAGTTCTAATCCCAGGACTGCCACAGAATCACTGAGCAAAAGCCTATTAACCCTCAACCTCTCAGATATATGCTAATATAAATATACATATATATTAGCAGAATTTTAAAAAGACGCAAGATTAAGCTTAGCAGCTACCGTTAACATGCAAACATCCAGACGCTGATTAACTGATGATGTGTTTGAGATTGAGTTTGAGTAATGAATGATGATTACATTCAGACACGTAGAGCAATGCAGCTTTGGACCAGAAGCGAAGTCATCCATTCATCCAATCGTTAGACTGTTCATTAGTTAATTCATTCCTAAATTTATTCTATAACTGTAAACCACATCACAGACACACATCAATGTATAGCATTTCTATTTTTTTGTGGCATGACGTACATTTAAACTCTCACAAGTAAAAAAATAAAAAAATAAATAAAATAAGTTATACCTGGCAACCTTTTGCATGTCCCCAAAATAATGTCACATGACACCAATAAATGAAATATTGACCTTTTCGCATGTTGTTAAGGGTTTGGAGGGGGAAAAAAAGTATACAAGCATCCTGGACATTTTTTTTTAAACTTCCTAATTCAATGGATGTGCATCAACTACAAGGCACCTACTCACAAGCAGCTAAAATCTTAAACAAAGAAATAGAAAAACAGCCAAAGCAAAATAATAATAATAATAATAATCTTAATAATAATAACAATATTACAACACTATCTTAACATTGGTCTTCTTAGCAATCAATACATACTATCTGAATATGTCTCTCTGTCTCTGTCTCTGTTGTCTCTGCCATGGACAATGGTTAAAAGCTCAGAGATCGATGAACAGCCATGAGATTTTTGGAAACAAAGACAGTAAAAGTACGTATGAAAGTAGATGAGAGGACCTGATCCGAAACGTCTGGGGATGCGAGCAAAGACAAAAGACAAAAAAAGAGGAGAAAAAAAGGAATGTAAAAGGAAAGGAGACAATGAAAACTGTTGAGATGTGAGACATAACACGTACAATTATCTTCAAGCATTGCACTATAAGAATGATGTAACACATATATAGATATCTTCGAATAGATTAGATTGGGTGTACTTGTACAATGTTAAGGCAGTGTTCCTTGAGCTACGTGACTCCTACTGTACATAAACACTTCATGACAACTGACATAAATCTATATAATCTATTACTATTCCCACAGACGTCAAAGATTCATCAATTTTTGAATTAAAGCTGACATAAGAGCTAAATTAAATGACTGTTGTTTATGTTGTTTGTGTTAGAACTATATGTTATAACGTCATCACGGCTGACTCTGTAACTCAGTGTACTGCTGTTATGTCAGACCGTTATAACAGTGTTGCATAATGAATGTTATTACATAATACTGACCTGCCAACGCTGACAAGGAATAAAGCATGTTTTTTTTATACGGGGAAACCGCTGCTGATTGTCTGCTTCAGTTCAAATTGACAGTTGAAAGGTTTTCATGCATTAAAGCATAAAAGTTTACATGCTTTCCTCCTATTCTAGGAAAAAGTGTCTAGATTTGAAATAAAACAGACACACAGCAGCTTCCCTACCCCCACCAACCAACCCCGAGCACCTGGTGGTAACTGTAAATCCTATCTATATCAACACTATCAATACCATTAACATGATCTGTACAGTGTTATTCGACACGTTGTTGTAGGTCAAGTTAGTTTATTTTTCTTTCAAATGAAAAAGCCCCATTTCTTCTTTATGTTATTTATTTATTTATTTATTTTTTACCATTTTCTGCCACAATTTCAGAATGGGATGGAAGGAGGGCGGGGCTTCCAGGTGTGCAAGTTAATATTAGAGATATTGGCACTTAACTTACAGCTACACAGCTGTCAATCATTCTAGATTCATACGTTGATTAGCTCATCTGCTGTTATTATTGGGAGAGCATTACTATTTGCGAATTTTGGAGTGATGATCAGTTCCTCCAGGATTTTGCGATAG
Source organism: Cranoglanis bouderius (assembly GCA_023630585.1). NCBI lineage: Eukaryota > Metazoa > Chordata > Actinopteri > Siluriformes > Cranoglanididae > Cranoglanis > Cranoglanis bouderius. Next base: position 8,775,855 of record CM042552.1, read on the forward strand.
CAGAAATTAACGCAAAATCAAGGAAACTTCGCAATATTCACAAACTTACAGCAGATGTTCTGCAGATTTGGAACGCATCATGTGACATCATCACAAAACTCAGCGAAATCCAGTACGGACTGGATAACAGCGTACTCTGATTTTAAAATGCGGCGTGCCTACGTAAAATGCATAACGGTTGTTGGCAGGTCTGCATTATACCATTCATTCTGATTCATGCTTATAGCATTTATATGAACATTCATAACAGTACCATGACAAAACGAAAGCTTTATGTAGACGGAGCTACAAAGTAAATTGCTATGACATTTAAATGCAGGTAAACAGAAACTACGTCGAAACACAAACTCACGTCTACCAAATGTCACTTAATTCCAGTGTTATGTCAATGTTCTGACGAAAGCAGAGTTTATGGGAGTGGACACCTGACACTTGGAATTAGCCTTTGTAACTGTATACATCAGTTGTCATGAAAGCCTTATGTATGTGTCATAAAGCCTTAACGTAAAGTTTTACCAAGACAACAGAACTGTAATACAAATCTTTGATACCCAATTCAAACTGCGCCACTTAAACATTACCTTATAATCATCTATCGTACTTATATTAACATACTCACACTATTTTATGAGTCAATTGCTTTATATGCTTAATAGATAATTGGAAATCCAAAATGGCTTCTCTTCACTATGAGGTAAATGAATTAAAGGGAAGTGCTACATAGTGAACAGAAGCCATCTGAGGTGTAGCCAATGAACCGGGTGATTAAGTGACACATTGATGAAAGTGCACTGGACAAACAATGACTTTGAATGATGATCAGGCAGATTTACGATGACAGTATGAAGCTAGCTTAGTGACACAAGGCTCCAAACTGAGGCTCAATACAGAAATAAAACTTTGTCAGTACAAACGTTAGGTACTAGGCAAATAAATATAACAAAGCTTGCTGCCATTGGGAGTGAAAATAATACAACAAAAGTCTGAGGAGTCTTGCATGGCTTAGCTGGCTGTAGCAGATGTTATGAGAACCACGCTACTGCAATCCATTCCTCCAAAAAAACGAGTCCCTGCTTTTACACTGATCTTCAACCAGCTTTTCCATTCATCAATCCAAATATATATATATATATATATAATTATACACACCCGACATAGTATGGTAATAGTGGAAAAACTGATCTGCAATCAGCCTGAAAGGGAACTGTCTATCATCCAGCCGTCTGCTGGTGCAGCGTGTGAACTTAAGGCAGTGCGGTGGGATTCATCTAATGCCGCCTTGCGCCTGTTCCCCACTCCCCACTCCCACTAATCAGTGTAAGGCAAGAAGAACACTAGTTTACTCCGTTTATCTATTATTTTACAACCTTTGGTGTCCAGACCACAGTATGAAGCATGGGAAATGTTATGGCGTTAAGGCAGAAGAACATGGATGCTAAGGTAGATAGTCAGGCTTGTCAGTGAAGCATTACACACACACACACACACACACACACACACACACACACAAAAAAAGCTAAAGAAAGGCATTTTAATGGGTTGGGGGAGGGGAAGGGTTGACATAAATAGCTATAGCACATCTCTAAGCACCTACACCAGACTAACAAGCTGCCCTGACCACTCGGTTTTGGACTTTTTCTAGCAATAGAGTTAAAATGATAGCTCATCATACGAGCTGCTCTACTGGTGCAATTATATTTCAGATGACAAAGCTTCCAGTTCTAGCTTGTTTCATGTCTCACAAGCACACATATACACATACACACGCACACACACACACCTATGGCATTCTTGACAAGCTCTATCTAGTGGAGTAAAGATGCAACGATGGCCAAAGTTCAGCCACTTACAATTCAACATACTGTAAAGGCGCCTTTACGGGGTGTTCCTCAAAAACAGAGTGGTGCAAAGGCAACACCAGTTTGTTCTAAAAAAAAAAAAAAAAAAAAAAAAAAAAAAACACATGAAAGAAAGAAGAAAAAAATCAAAAAGGGAAGGGAAGAAAATTCAAGACAAAATGAAGAAACAATGTGAGGATCTCCTAACTCCATTTTAAATGACATATACACTCAGTGGACCTGTACACCTGCACGTTCATGCAATCAGCCAATCACACGGCAGCAGCGCAATGCAGAAAATCATGCAGATACGGGTCAAGAACCTCAGTTAGCGTTCATATCCGGCATCGGAGTCTCTAGAGTTTACACGAAATGGTGCGAAAAGCAAAAAACATCTAGAGGAGAATAGCCAGAGTAATTTGGGCAGACAGGGAGGTTATGTGATTCAAATAAGCACTCTTTACAAACATGGTGAGCAGAACAGCATCTCAGAAAGCACAGCACATCACTTAAGGTGAATGGGCTACAACAGCTGAAGACTCCTGTCAGCCAAGAATCTGAGGCTACACTGGGCACAGACTCACCAAAAAACATTGCTTGGTCTTTTCCCAATGATTTGCCAAGTGATTGGCTGATTGGACAGTTGTATGAATGAGCAGGTGTACAGGTGTCCCTAATACCTAAAGGTAGTCAGTAAGTGTGTATATCCACATTCAGATCATTTCCATCAAGAGGGAAAGCTGTATGCTGTATTATAGCTGCTCAGTGCCAGGATATTAGTTTCAAGTCATTTTCACATGGGAGGTGTGATTCAGGGTAACCCACAAACACAAACAAACACATACACAGGGTCAATCAAGGTAAAAAGGCCCCTTAACATAGCACTTTAAACACTCCTATGGATCTGCTGGCCCATTTAAGCCCGGCTCCAAACCGCCAACCAACACCCAGCCTTGTTGCTGTGTGCTGCCTTGGCGAACAGAGTGTGTACTTCAAGTGAATTCTTTAACAAGCCTTTAACAATTTCAATTTCAGGATCAAGTTGCACTAAATGTGTGCAAGTCTCAATGTTAACTTAGTCTTTTGTTTCAGATGGAAGTTTCGCGCCCGGGTGCGGCGTAGGCATACGCCATGCCGGACAGCCTGGGGTTTCCCCCAAATCGGAAGAAAGGGCGGAAAGTGCAGTAGTCGGGGCCACCTCCCCAGCGGGTGTACATCACTTTTTTACGAGGGGAAGACTCAGACCTGCGATGGGTGTGGCTTTGATCCTCATCACCGCCCCGTTTGTGGATAGGTGGAGTGTGGGTAGAGGACAGAGGGGTAAACTCCGACAGCTGACCCTTATACAGCTTGTCTGCATTCTGTAGAGAGCACAAAAGAAAGAAAAAAAAAAACAAAGAGAAGGGAACAAGGGAGAAACATAGAAGACAAAAAGAGAGCTGTATGAGAGATATGGCAGTGAGTGGACACATACGAACGCAACATGCACAGGCACTGGACAAACACACGATGGTGTTTACAAGAGCAAGTTAAACCAAAATCACCCACAAGCCCCAAACACAATTTCTGCAAATGTAATGGTGCAAAAAAAATACACATCATGCACTTATGAAAATCAGTGCCCGAGAGGTTCGAGTCTACAGTCCTAGAAGGTACTGATATGTATATAAAAATCAATGCTCAATCAATGCTTATTCATCCATTAGGATTGGTTATATGTAACTATAAAGACATCAGGGGTTTCCCTTATTTTTCAGTAAACTGAAAATTATAAATGATTTTAGATTCTTACATACTTAAACTATTACTGAAACTATTACCATACTCGCTACTTCCTAGAAATGGCAAAGTAAATTTCAGGGTTTGGACATCAACCCATGGCGGTAAGCAATACTGCAATGTGCTTGCATATGTGATGACAAAATGATAGTCACTTCAGCTATGTAGTGCATCAGTTTTCTTGTCAATATACATAAAAAAGAAAACATCTGGATTATACTAACTATATTATTACAAACAATACATTTAACAGAGACACAATTCTTTTGGCTCTGCAGTCTTCTGCCTCAAAACAAAACATCAGTGTGGATTTTTCATGGTTAACACTGTCTACTGACTCTGACAATATGGGGAAAATGTGATTTAGTATTGTTGTGGGGGAAAAAAACATCAGGCAAAAAAAGCCATATAACTACCAATTAGTTAAAGGGATAGTTCAACCAAAAATGAAACTTCTGTCATCAATTACTCCCCCTCATGTCGTTCCAAACCCATGAGACTTTCGTTCATCTTCAGAACACAAATGAAGACATTTTCAGTAAAACCTGGGAGATTTCTGTCCCTCCATTTACAGTCCAGAAACCAAAACTTTCAAGCTCCAAAAAGTCCATAAAGGCATCGTAAAAGTAATCCATGTGACTCCAGTGGTTTAATCCCAGTTTTCATAAAACTGGGATTAAACTGGGACTATGAAAACTCATATAGAACGATCTCTGCATTCGTATCGCTTCATAAAATTGGGATTAATTTTATGAATTTTATTCATAAAATTCATAAGGCTTTATTGAAAATGTCTTCATTTGTGTTCATTTGTGTTCTGAAGATGAACGAGAGTCTTATGGGTTTGGAACGAAATGATGGTGAGCGATGACAGAATTTTCATTTTTGGGTGAACTATCCCTTTAAGAAGCCATTTTGCAGTACCACATCTGGACACTGGAGTGTTTCAGAGAAGTTCAAACCAAGTGAAATACAGATCTACTACTGTACAACGTCTCCTTCTGCACCCCATATATTTACGGTAGATATAAAATGGTTTTCATAATGGCTTGTGAGAATGCTCGCATTGAAGATCTGATAATCAGCACCCTCTAGGACTGTGCGGTCAGTGAACAGGGCAGGCTTTTACTTATACAGTGATGCATTAACTTGAACAGATACAGGAGATAAGATCAGCGTTAGGCACTCACAGTGGAAACAGAAGAGAAATGTGTTTGTGTGTGTACATGTGCAGCAATATCAGAGCAATTACGCTCTATAATGTCTACACGTCAGTAGTAAGTCTCCGTAACCACACCAGCCTGTCGGTTCTCACAGCAAACCTCACAGCACACCGCCACACCAGGGGCTTTTCAGTACCATCACCATCAGACTCATCGAATCTATAATTAACAACAGAGCTACAGTAGATGCTAATGTGGGCTTTCCAAGAGATGTCTTTTGAAGACAATGAAAACATATGTATAGATTTGTTTATATTAATTTAGTCACGATAGTATAATTTTCACTTCCTGGATTATTACAGAAGAACTTCATATGACAGTGTGGTAAATGCCTAATATTTAATACGTATGTTGTAAATACAAGTAAATTCTGGTACACACTTTGCATTTTAAATTACACAGTAATTTGTTTGTTATTTACCAGGTTTGCAAAAGCAGTATTAGTGCCACAGTGCAATAAATAAATAAAAAATAATAATTTCACAAAAAATAATTTTTGACAATATGTGAGTATGAAATATAACACTTGATGCTGTGCTGTTATACTAAAATAATCAAATCAACGATGCCGTGGTGTGATGCGGCCAAACATGAAGCACGAGTTACTGTTACCACCCCAACGTTTATTATTTTCATATAACAGGAAGTCCTGAAGTATTTATTCCTCTTATGGCACAGCAATTTGCGGAAAATGAATTATTTTTTTTTTATTAATTAAAGAATGCCACATAATATTTGTATCTGTTTATAGTTCCATTCAATTCAATTCAATTTTATTTGTATAGCGCTTTTAACAATGGACACTGTCACAAAGTAGCTTTACAGAAATATATAAATTTGGGATATCAATTTTAAATGTATAAATTTATCCCAAATGAACAAGCCAGAGGTGACGGTGGCAAGGAAAAACTCCCCGAGACGATATGAGGAAGAAACTCGAAATTTAATGTTATGGAACGTACGTGAAACAAGTTTAATTCCTGTTATCACTTACATTAAAGCAGCTATAAACGCTCATTCCCTCACCAACCTCGGTTTTTTCTGTTTCGAAGTTAATAAGACCAAATAAATAAATAAATAAATAAATGCATGATACCTAGAAACCGAGTCTTCTGTGCTGAAGGCTATTCTGTTTTAGAAAAAGGCTGTAGCTTTAGTCTGCGCTAGTTGTATCTTTACCTCTAACACTACTCCGACTCCTTCCAAAAAATGCTTAATAAATGTCTCCTCACAAAACAAAAGGTCTAAAAAAAAAAAAATATGCTTAAACTTACATTTTCTCTCACAGAGAAGAGAGAGCAGAAAATAAAATGACTAAGTGCCTGATTTCATGACTCCAGGAATTGGATAATACAAAGCAAAACAGGTGATGAAATGTGAAATTTCCTTTACTATAAATATTTTCTAGGTTTACTATAAATTAGTGCTAGGTTTGTTTACAGCAAATGTGACAGAAATGAATTAAGAAGGGTGTCCAGTTTGGTGCGCTTTTCAGATGGCCCCTTAATAATTCACCTTTGATAAGAAGCATTTCTAAATCATTACACTGAAATATATTTTGAAAATACATTTGGTGGGAGTTTGTTTTCTGTTTATGGGGTGAAATAAATTAAGTGGTCATTAAGCAGTCCCTCCAGGATTTCGCGATTGAAGAAATTAACACAAAATCAAGCAAACTCTGCAATATTCTGAAGAGCTTGCAATTTTTCAGAATTACCAGCGATTTTCCACAGATTTGGGCCAAGATGCATCATGTGACGTCATCACAACACGCATTCAGTCAAAGCTAAAGCTAAGTCATTTACCAACAAACATCACTGTGAAAGACTGTGCAAAACAATTTCATGCAATTGCAATTTTGCCAATTCAAGTTGTTTTCTACCAAAAAAAGCACAAATTGCATCACAAATTTTGAAAAAAGCCACAGCAAAATCAAGCATTTTATTTTGACATTTTGTATATTTGAAATATAGAGGGAAGTTAAAGCTTAAATATATGAGTCAAGTACCAACTGCTTTGCCCATTTCTTAATGTTTTCCATAGTTATGCATGTAACATGGACCCACTTTTGCTTATCTGTTGAATGATTACTTCCCATCCCAGGTGTGACATCACAAGCCATATGGCTGACACGTCTGAGTAACGCTGCTATACACACCTAGAACTTTCTTCCTACCCACATCCTGCAATGCATGTACCAGATCTTATTCCAGATCTATGTATTAAATACTAAGTAAATACCGCAGTGTTGAACAAAGCGCTCATGTTATCTTGGAACAAATTTTAGATTTGATCAGTCTGATGGTGGACTGGATGTTAGTACAAGCCCCTGTTTGTTCTCTTTACCATGATGCTGTTAAGCCTCAGTGGTGGTCTGAACTCCATGTAACAGGGAGTCCTCATTGTGTGCTAGAAAGGTCCTATCAGCTTTCATCCTCTGTGGACAGCCACACACACACACACACACACACACACACACACACACACACACACACACACACACACACACACAGACACAGACTCAGCCTAAAGGGAATGACTGTGTGCGGTGGAGACTTTTTCCTCACTGCTTGCTCAGTGTTTCTTCAATACGCAAAAGTTCAGATCAACCTGTTCCTGTTCAGAAAGGTTACTCATCAAAAACAAAAACAGAAAAAAGGGAACATGTGACATGTAAAACATTGCATGTAACCACGTAACCATGCAGCTCTGCGTTGCATGTAGCAATGGACGTATTTCACATTTCATATTCATCCAACCCACAAACACAGATGTCCGCCTTCATGCATGTGAGCACACGGAGCAGTTACATGCAGTTAAAAAGCATGGGAGCAGAAACAGAACAAGCGTCACTCTGAGGTACCAGAACTCTTCTTATAGTCATTACTGAGAGCTTAGCAGGCTTATGTCTTCAACTAATGCCTTTCCGATAAACCAGTAAGCCCTGTCTGTCATATCCGGTGCTGAATAACCCGGCAATTAGATTGATGGAATCACAATTAAATATAGATGTGTCTGTAGACCGCAAATGATTTCCATGAAGCAGTTGAAATATTCATGTTGACTGAAAGACAATATGGGTTTTTTTCTGTTTTTTTTTGCATGGAAAATTATTCAAATTAACGGCCCACGTTACAGATGAAATTCAAATACGCATTCATTTAAAAAAAATCTCCATTGCTTTAACGATTTTTTTTTCATCATTGGCCAATATAATGTACACACATACAAACGTTACTGACTAGTAAGAAGTTCTTGGCACCTTTCAGTAACTTGTTCCACACACACACACACACACACATACACATACACACACTCACTCGCACACACACACACACTCATGCAAAGAGAGTGAAAGGATCACCTCCTGCCCAGTTCAGAAACTGATACTGCTGGAGGTCTGAGAGAGCATAAAGATGGTGGACTGCTCGGCGGTAAGGCACTGGCGCTTTGTCTGCCGTTACCACGGCCACGTGGGTTCAGAGGGCAAAGGTCAAGTATCAGGGGTTAAAGACATGGGGGAAAGGGCAAGTTCAGGGATGCAGTCGTACATCACAGGAGAAGAGGCAGATGAGGAGAGAAAAGAAAAGGAGAAGACAAACGGGTTTAGAACAGTTAACATGGAGGGAGGGATTAGAGCTACAGTAAGAGACTGTGCTAATAATATATTGGCTAAGCTGTACAGCCTTATTGCTTATTACTACTTAATGTTAGTTTATTAAAAGTTAATCTTGGAAGGTTTATCCAGAAATAGGTTTGCATCCGACAGATTTATATCTAATAATAACAATTTATAGCTAATAGGGCTATTAGAATGAATTAAGTTTTATTATTTAAAAAAAAATATATATATATATATATATATACATACATATATATATATATATATATATATATATATATATACATATATATATATATATATATATATATATATATTTTTTTTTTTTTTTTTTTAAATCAACTCAGATTGGACTTGTTTAAGATTTCATGTTCTACTTTTCTCCACTAATATATAAATCTAATGAAACACATTTTTCATCTTTTTCCAAATGTCCCTTATCAATGGAAAAATGGTTATTAAATTATTTACATATATTTTTTTAACTATGCGTCGACTCAGAATATAAATGGAGAATGTATGTGTCTTAAAATGCAGTACATTTCCAAAAGACATTTTTTAGAGCCAACTGCTGAGCACGCAGTGCACTACATAGGGCATTGTAAATCCTATGTAGTCAGCATATACTCTATAGTAAATAAGCTATTTAGATTCAGCTTAACTGTGTCTGTTTTAGAGGGTTGCATAACAAAAAAAAAAATATATATATATATATATATATATATATATATATATATATATATATATATATATATATATATATATATATATATATATATAAACTGTAAACTCAAGCTAAATATCAGCAATAAGAAAACACTAACATAGGTTATCTGAAACACTGAACACATTTCAGATAAAATGTTGATAATACCTCCTTGGTAAAGGTCGACCGATTGATCGGTTTTGCCGTTTTTCCCGGTTGCATCCGTTGTGGGAGCGGCTGAGAAGAGTCCGCTGTCATTATACAGTACGAGAGCGGCCTCTAGAGGCAAAATAAAAACTATCACTGACGAATTTTGTTGTGTTATTTGAAGTGCTTTTTGATTCATTTTGGATGTCTCTATTTTTAGTTGTTATTTGCAGTGTTAGTTTTTGGTTCAGTTTGGATGTATATATTTTATTTACTTTAATATTTATTGACAGTTAATATATTAATATATTAATTAATATTTATATATTTATTTCATTTAAAAAGTACAGTACATTTTCATGGTACAGTCAGTACTGTTTATTTTTGTAATAAAGCTCAGCAGAATTTTACTTTGAGTGTTATGTTTTCATTCAGTATCAATTTTAAAAAAATATCGGTTGATTAATCGGTTATCAGCACATACTGCCCAGCTTAGCTATCGGTATCTGTAAAATCCACTATCGGTCGACCTCTACTCCTTGGGATTTTCATTGCCTATGAAACAATATTCAAATATTCTGTTAAGTATTTAAATATGAGTGCAACTCTATCAGCCCTAGTAGCTACAAACTTTTTAACGTTTTCAGCCAGATCCTTCATTATACTTCATATAACTAGCATACAGATAAGTTTAATGCAAAGCTGCAAAGGTTTGAGTAAAAAGCAGGTTCATTAGAAAGCACACACAGTGCTGCTGCATAGCTGCATACATTCTCTCTGTCTGAAAACACACCAGCACACATCTTCAGTTTAGGAGCATTTCAAAGAAATGTAGGACATCTTCCAAAAAAACAAGCAGGAAAAAAACTTGCTTTTTCTTCAGCAAACTGAATTTTTTTTTTAAAAAAAAGATGAATCACAAGATTTCAGCACTTATAAGAAGAGAGTGAAGCAGGAGAATTGTAACGTTGCAGCCGAGGACCTCCTGAGCTGCATACGCTTATACACTTACATCCAGCATTCTCGGGACTGATCCGTAGCAAACGTAAATCTAAAGACCATAAATGTGGTCAAAACAAAGTCATATCTACAACAATACCATGTTCAGTGACACAACGTAGACATAATTAGGACATTAAATCTCCAATAGGCTTTTAGGCCACTGTAATGCAAGGTAAAAATGCAAAGGAAAACAATACAGTGTTGTATTAGAGATGATATGCGTGCAGTAGGGTTGGGAGATATCTAAAAATAATTACAGCAATGTACGTTTGTGTAATGACTGATAACTCCTCCCCCCACCCTGAAAAATGTGTAAATCGGTGTACAGCAGTTCCCATAGTAACCTGTTTCTCTCTGATTAAGTTGTTAAGACAATATAATACAGATATCGTGATAAATTATGTCACAATACGCTTTTCTAAGACAATGTGTATATAGTTAAATCTTCTGTTTATGAGTGTAATTTGGCTCGTTATGTAAACGAGTTGGACACCCCATGTTCTTTGACATTCCCTTCATATCCGAGTAGGTTTGGAGAAAATAAAAGTAACAGTAGAAGAGCAGTAAATGTACCTGTATCTTCTCGGTGGTGGTGGGCCACAGCGCTCTCCACAGCACTTTCTTAAGCACGTCGGGCAGCAGACTGACCATGATGAGCAGAATGATGCTGAGCCACGCAGGTCCACTGGCTAACATCTGCATGAAGACGTAGTACATCCTCTGATAGTTCAGGAAGGGCCTTTTGCAGTGACAAGACAAAGAAGAAACGTACGCTCTGATTTACTAAAGCCGTTAGATATAGACAAGCTTCCAATCTTCCTGTTTCTATGAGTACTACTGCTATTAATACTGAGGTACTTAAGTAATTATGCTAGAGATAGTAAAAGTTAAGTAAAGTGCACAAAGTTTCGAGAGAAACAGGATGTTTCAGATCTAGGTCTCATCAAGCAAAGTGCTTCTGAGGCCAAACCTTCACTCAAACCCAGAAGCATTTGGACTTTCATCCGAAACGTCATGTTACATAGTTGTGTACTATGCTTCATTTTTACCCCAGCTGAGATTATTACTGAAGTATGCTGCAGTTACTTCCTGGAAGGATGTAAAACGTACCAAATGATGCCACCCCAGAGAAGTGAGAAGATCACATAGAATAGCAGAGACCCCCATATGACAAAATGGTTGATCCATGTCCAGTAGTGTGTGTCCAGAGCCAGCTACATAACATTAATACAAAGATAATGTTAACCATATGAAAAAAATGGTTATAACCATATGATATGAACCATATGATAAAAGTGGCATAATTATCACTTTCATTAGTGTGTGTGTGTGATGTTGTGCTACCTTTAACGTGACTGTAAATACCAGCACTGTGAACACCAGTGTTCCAAACGTCCAGTTTCCAAACATCTGGGTCAGAAACACAGTAATAACAGCAATAACACCAATTTAATATAAACATCACAAATGTATAGAACTGAAGCTTGAGCTAAAGTATTAACCACTACACTTCTCATGTATGTCTCATTAACAAACTCTTATATACTACAGTATGTTTATCGAATTGAGCAAAAATTGTGTCGGTGCCATGTCATTTCCTGGAACGAAAATAATTTTTTTGCCTCAAACTTTTTTGAGCCCAAGAGCTAGCATGTATAAACCTGCTGATAGCTAATAAGATGACGTTATTACATACATACATACATCGCAACACAAAGCCATTTGTTCGCCATACTGTTGCTCCCTCACTGCATCATAAAATACCTGGTTGTATACTAACACAATGTAAACACATTTGCAAACAATTTAAGGTTTGCTGTGTTTTACTCAGTGTGCTGCGGCCAAGGTTTATCTCAATGATTTCAAAGTTACTGAAGTGACTGACATTAGCTTGCACTAGTATTGTCAAGGTTCTCTCAAGGAACCATTATCTAAGTTAGCTAACCTATTTGCCCATGTTATAGGCACACCCCAAGTGTTACCGCTCAGAAATGTAAACATGGAGGACGTTAGTGCTAAACAGCTACTGTGGCCAGACAAAACAAAAGTGTACCAATGGCAAAAACAAAACCAGAATAACTTCAGAGAATCATGCTGATCGTAAAAGGACCCCTGTCATGCAAAATTACTTCTGGACAGGGAATATGATCATTAACGCTACAAACTGGGAAAACATGGTGCAACAAACCAGGAATTAATATGCTGTGTCGTTATTTCACGTGGCCAAGTAGAATTTGCTAGTTAGCAACTTTTTACACGTCTTTTATGATTATTACGTGTGACACTGTATGAGATGACCCCAATACAATCTTGGCCGAATTCTAGAACAGGCCGTGCGATAACGTGTTCTCCAATTCAGATTACACGATGAAGATTCTCTAACGATAGATCTGTGATTACAGAAAATGACTAATCTCTGTTTATGTCATCAACCAGCATGATCTGGGCTCATGCAGAAAATGTTGCATATACAGAAACATTCTTTTTAATGTCCATTAGCATGTTTATGTTTTAACATTTCCATTGTAGCTGTTCTGCTAGGTTCAAGTAATCCTATGCCATCTTCCATTTGGTGTCTTTTAGATGAGCGTCGCAGGAATGCTCACACACAATGAAAAATTCTGTGAGCATGTCACATTTCGAGCTTTAAGACCGCCGATCTTAAAACACAAACAACTTATGACAAAAGAATTATGACGTACGATTTTTCTCAGTGAAAACAAAATTGGGCTGAAATGACTGCCTATAAATTCTGCACAATGACTGACTCCAAAAAAAAATGTAAACTAAAAAATAATAATAATACATGAAAAACAATCCACAGCAAACATGGAGAAATGCAGTGTAATGTTTAGAGTTTTAGTGAACACCACATGATGAAGTTGATGAGTTGCTAGTACCAGTGTAAAACATATGTATGTAAAACAGGCACACGGTGAACTTACCCCACTGTGAGAGGACAAAATGTTAAAACCACTGCAAGGACAAATTCTCTACAAAAAAATGCACTGTTACTTATTATGTTTATGAGATGTTTATCATCGCACAATATTTGAAGACTTGAAGATATATTACTTCTATGTATATGTATAGTAGGATGGGCAATATGACTAACAATTTTAAAAGATTTGTAGCATGATATAAGAAAAAAATGGAGTTTGATGATACTTATATTTATTGCGTATACAAAATAAATAAAACGCTGAAAATTTTTTTAATCAAAAAAAAAAAAAAAAAAGTAATCATATAACGATACCTGAAGACATTTCTACAATATACAAATTGTATTGTAATATATAGGTTTGCTAACAAACTACCAAAAACAAACAAACAAACAGTAGTAAACAGTAGTGAAAAAAATAATAATAATTTGAAAAAGAAGAAAAACTTTTAATAAAAGTATAGTACTGTGCAAAAGTTTTAGGCGCATGTAAAGAAATGCTGTAGCGCAAAGATGCATTCAAAATAATGAAATTCAATGTTTCTACATTAAAACAAATACTGTAAAGAGCAGTAAATAGTAGTAAATGAAACAAAGTCAATATTTGGTGTGACAAAATAAATAAATAAATAAAAAATAGTAGGTTCTGGTACAATTTGTGCAGTTTTATAAGGAAATTAGCTGGTAAGTTTTATTGAGCATCTTGCAGAACCAGCCACAGTTCTTCTGGAGACTTTGACTTTCGCACTTGCTTCTTATTTTTGCAGCAAAACCCAGCAGCCTTCATTGTGGTTTTTGTCTGAAAAGTGTCTCTTACGTAATATGCTGCTTTCTTTAATGACATACAAACATTTTTCTGTAACATTTAATTTTGTGCTAGAAAACTAATGTTAGGGAATCTAAAATGTTTTTTTGTACTGATTTTATAATGTAGAAGTCATAAAATAAAAAATCTATAACAAAGTTTGTACTAAAAAAATAGGGTGCCTAAAATGTTTGCACAGGACTATAAGTAAAAATAAATCACCATAAAATAAAATAAAAAAAAACATAAAAATAAAATCTGAAAATCTGATCAAAGTTGCTTTCAGAGTTTGTAATTGGTATTGAAACATTTAAAAAGTGGTATAAAAAGATATCATGATATCCAGAAAAGTATATCTCAGAAAAGTATATCTCAGAAAAGTATATCGTAACATAATTAATCACATTATCCATATTACATTGTCATATTGCCCAGCCTGAATGTGTAGCACATTATAAAATGTATTTTCCAGTTTCACTATTTGCCCTTGCAGTGAGCTGTGAGATGACGGACAGGAAGTCCAACAAAACCTACGAGGATGACTACAGTGTCACCTTTCTTGGAGTGTTTTTGCACCTGACACACACACAAAGACAAAAACGTGCTCTAGTGTACTATACAATGAGAGGGGAACATGAGAGGGGCGGTGGATTAATCCTGCAGCACCCAGGCCTAATGAATGAGTGACCGAGTGAAAAAGGGACTGTTTTAGGACTTAATGAGATGAGTTTGAGGGTCAGTGTTAGAGGAGGAAGGTGAGAGGGGTAGAAACCGACCAAACTAAAACTAAAAAGAGGATGAGAGACAGACAGGGACAGGCTTACCATCTGCGTGTTTGTGGCCATTAGCTGAGGAAAGGAAGAGGGGGGGAAAGAGAGGGGGACAGGAAAGAGCAAGAAATAAGAGGAAGAAACAGAAAGAGAGAGAAAATAAATAAATAAATAAAAATCAACCAGAGAAGGGAGAAAGGGGAGGGGCAAAAAATGAAGAAAAATTAGGATGTTATAATAACACAAAAAAAACCCCGAAACCAAATCAAACAAGAAACAGGCAATCCAAAAAGATTAATATGATCATACTTGATGGCACAGAGAAAGATGTCCCAGCATGCTTTGTGTCATACATGAATGGAGAAGCACCTGGAATGGTTATAAATGTGTGCAAGCTGCCTCATTTTACCACTTTACACCCACACACACACACACACACACACACACACACACACACACACACACACACACACACACACACACAAAATCATCTTGCAATCTCTTGCTCTGACTTATAATTAAATTACTCAATGGATGAAAAGAACTTAAAGATGAAAACAGTGGTGTGAAAAATAAAGAGAAAACACGCATGAAAAAAAGAAACCAGGTGGTGGATTGTGATGGTGATTAAGATGTTACCTGTCCGTTGCTGGTGAAGCTGGTGTTGTCGAATAGGAAGAAAGCACCAAAGAAAAAGACCAGTGCGTCGAAGACTCCTAGAAATGTCCAGTAGATGAAGATGGGCCACTGCAGCAGAGAATTCTTCGCAATGTCTCTGCGAATCAAGAACGAGAAATGAGTTTAGCAAGAAAAATTCAAATTAGGATGTAATTTTACACTGTGTGAAAGTAAATGTAATGAAATGCTAATAAAAAACAGAGAGCATGCAAATAACTTACACTCAGAACAACTAAGGAAAACTGGTGAAAAGGGACAAAAACAAAAAAAGAACAAACAAAAAAAACACGGCACTTGGAAAACAAGGCTCATACAAAATTAACAATACAAAATGTACGCCAAGAATTCGCAATGAGACAAAATGCATATAAAACAAACTAATCAAGAGCTAAACACAGCACACCTGGACACAAGCGGGAAACAAACCACAGGAAAATAAAGGTTCGTATCCTACTCGTGCTCCTGAATACTCCTAATACTGTGTGTAAATTTATGCAGAAAAGGACTAACTAACCTCGACTTGATCAACTTCAAATTATATAATTTGCATGAATTTCTGCACTTTTATATATGGAACATAATATTGTTTTTATAACGTTTACAGGATTTAGCAGATGCCCTTTTCCAGAGTAGAGGCTGACCGACTGATAACCGATAACTAATTCCTGGAACTATTATCGGCAAAAACCCACACTGATAGCGGCTGAGAAGGGTCCGCTGTCATTATACAGTACGAGAGCGGCCTCTAGAGGGGAAAGAAAAACTATCGCTGACAAATTTTGTTGTGTTATTTGAAGTTTTTTTTTTTGTTTTTTTTTTTCCATTTTGGATGTCTCTATTTTTATTTGTTATTTGGAGTGTTACTTTTTGGTTTAGTTTGGATGAATATCTTTATTTGTTATAGTTTAGTTTCAATATTAATATTTATTTCATTTAAAAAAGTACAGTATATTTTCAAGGTACGGTCAGTACTGTTTATTTCTGTAATAAAGTTCAGGAATATTTTACTTTGAGTGATATGTTTTCATTCAGTATCAGTTTTAAAAACTATCGGTTGATTGAACAGTTATCAGCAGGTACTGCGCAACTTAGTTATCGGTATCAGTAAAGTGTACTATCGGTTGACCTGACCTAATCCAGAGTGACTTATAGAAGTGCTTCAGAGTCTCTATCAAAAACACATCCGCACCCTAGTTCACACTAGGTCAGGTGAGAAAATATTGTGAAAACTATGTTTTATATCTCCAGTGTCAAAGCTTTGTAACAGTCATTAGTTTTCCCACCATGGGAAAGTCTTCAGGATTAAAAACTCTGCGCTTTCTGGTTTCTCAGTAACATGACACTTTTTGTTTGTTAGTTTGGTTTGGGTTTTTTTCTCCTACTAAATTTAAAGAGAGAAAAAAAGTGTCTTGTGAGGGAACGGCTGTTCATAATGTTAACACTTGGGACGTGCTGTTATAAGAAAAAATTTCTATTTTTTCCCGATTTATTACTTGACAGATTTCTGCCCTTAGACCTCCATTATAAATGAGTTTCGAGTCAACATGTTTTCCATTCTTTTTTTTTTTTTTCGGTACAGGGAAAATGTGTCAAAATTCTTGTCCATAGTAATTACACACACATTACAGATTTGGTTAAAAGGTTAAAGAAAAACACTGGCGTATTCCTTTAATTTAACATTGCTACTGATTTTCACTTATATCCCCTCGGTCTTGCATTACACTGCCAAGACTTACTCCATATTCCTGTTAAACCCCTTAATACCCCAGGCTCCTAACCCCTAAACACTTTTAAATGCTGTACTGCTATATGCTGCCTAATATACCTGTGTAGACTTGAACCCTTCGGGACTGCGCTCTTGAAAGAACGGCTATAGAGTGATTAAGCACTTAGTTAGCAGTATCGCTACAATACAACGATCCAAACAAGGCCAAGAGCCAACAGTGCTTTTCCTGCTTCCATCTAAAAGATAGTTTGTGTGCAATTACATCCACGAGCCAGAGGAAAACAGTGTATCGATTACTGGAACAAGGCAAAAAAAAGCTGAACAAACAAAGTCAAATTCAAATTGCAGGGCCAGAAGTTGTTGAGCTGTAGCACAATAATGTATTCTGTTGAAGCTTAAAATACAGAAATGTAATCTATAACAACTTTAGATCCCCACCCACATACACGTATTGGTTTAAGAAATCCAAAAGACTTACAGACTTCCTGTCTGTAATAAAATAAAGCTGAAAACAATGTCTGAAAGCTAATAGCTAGAAGGAAGCATTCCACTTATTGGTCGTATTATGTATTAACATTCTTTTGGGGTTGAAAAATCCTCATTATTATGGTCTGTGGGACATGATACCACAATCGGGTGGCACTAAAAGTGAAATCATTTCTTCCACTTGTGGTTCTGCGATGATGGAAATGATATCTCCTCAGTCTTCGAGAAATTACTTCTAAATACTCTCCTTCTGAGAGTGTGTTCATGCATGTAAGGTTCTGAATATGTTATAGAATAAAACATGACTGTTATAGGAAAATAATCAACAACAGGTTTGTGAGATATAGATAACTATTACCATCTGGTCAGTAAACCATTTTTGTGTTGATTTTGATGTATGTTTTGGATCATTGTCCTGCTGGAAGATCCAACCACGGCCCATTTTAAGCTTTCTGGCAGAGGCAGTCGGGTTTTCATTTAATATCTGTTGATATTTGATAGACTCCATGATGCCATGTCCATGTGTCCAGGTCCTCTGGCAGAAAAACATCCCCAAAACATTAAAGAGCCACCACCATATTTAACCGTGGGCATGAGGTACTTTTCCATATGGCTACCTCTCTGTGTGCCAAAACCACCTCTGGTGTTTATTGCCAAAAAGCTCTATTTTGGTTTCATCTGACCATAGAACCCGATCCCATTTGAAGTTCCAGTAGTGTCTGGCAAACTGAAGACGCTTGAGTTTGTTTTTGGATGAGAGTAGAGGCTTTTTTCTTGAAATCCTTCCAAACAACTTGTGGTGATGTGGGTGACTTCGGATTGTAGTTTTGGAGACTTTCTGACCCCAACACGCAACTAACTTCTGCAGTTCTCCAGCTGTGATCCTTGGAGATTTTTGGCCACTCGAGCCATCCTCTTCACAGTGTGTTGAGACAATATAGACACACGTCCAATTCCAGGTTGATTCATAACATTTCCAGTTGACTGGAACTTCTTAATTATTGCCCTGATGGTGGAAATGGGCATTTTCAATGCTTGTGCTATTTTCCTATAGCAACTTCCCATTTTGTGAAGCTCAACAACCTTTTGCCACACATCACATCTATATTCCTTGGTCTTACCCATTGTTATGAAAGCCTAAGGGAATTTGGCCTATGTGTTACCTCATATTTATACCCCTGTGAAACAGGAAGTCATGGTTGAACAATTTCCTGTTCCTAGTTACCCAGGTATACTAAAGAAAAGTAAAATATCATCAGGAATATACTTCAAATATATTTTTCCTCATATGAATTCATAGGGGTGCCAATAATTGTTTTTTGGATAAACCTGTTTTGTTTGCAATGGTTTGATATCCATGAGAGCAGAGTATTTTTGTGAATTTTTTGAACAAAAGATCAAAAGTTTAAACAATAAAGACAATTTTTCACAGCCTTCTTTGCTCATATTTACCAAGGGTGCCAACATTAGTGGAGGGCACTGTATAGTTTAATAGAGCATTTGCATTGGTGACACAAGGATTTATGCATCACTGTGTATTACTAATATTATAATTATGATTGTTATAATCAGTCATTTTGTGACTGGTTGCTTTGTTACATCTGTTTGTGTCCTAGCTGTAACTCTCTGTGTTCTTTCCCACATCTGTTTGCAGCCTCTATTTATGGGAAGGGATTTATGGAGTGTGTGCACTGCTAATCTAATAGTTGCCCAGGTTCATTTTTTTTGCAGCGCTGCGCTTCCTGAAATAGGGAGCCGAGAGCGGTATGACAAAGCTAACGAGATTACTGTCTCCTTTTTGGTAGACTCATATGGAGCTCCACATAAAAAAAAACCCAGGAACCCATAAATAGAAAGAGAATAATAAAGATTAATCTAATATACTTTATGGGGGAAATAGAACCTTAGATATTTTTAAAATGTGCAAATGCAACAGTTTTTGGTGCTTTGAAGAATTCCAGGCTCAGCTAAAAGAATAAGACAAGATAAGTAGTGGTTAATTTGTGCTGTTTAATGATGCACAATCATGAGTAAGGCTTTTGGAAGTAGAGTTTAATGTGAAGTGAGATGGAGGATGGTTAAGAGGCTATAAAACCTTTTTATCAGTGTTCCAGCTTCATTCAGCCAAGAGACACGCTTCAACCTGTCCCTTTCAGTTTGCTTGCCCCCTCTGGTCAATTCCGAGCCATGTGTTAATGTGTGTGTGTGTGTGTGTGTGTGTGTGTGTGTGTGTGTGTGTGCACGAGACAGTGGCTGTCAAAACAATTTACATACTGTATAGTTCATAGAAAGAGCAACAAAGATAAAACGGCCTAAAATATCAGAGGCATCTACATGGGAGGTCGAAGAATAGTTTTATGTTCACTAACCCACAGGAACAAATGCCATGTACTATAATATCAATTTTAGGATAGAAAATGTATACTAAGTTTTTTTCTTCTGCATGACTTTTATCCTTTCCAATGTTTCCGGGTACCTACCTCACAATTAACATTACTTTACACTGAAGCATAAAGTCTATCTCAGACATTCAGTGTTTAACAGTTTACCAGTTTCTAACCCCAGGCCTAACCTTACTTGAATTTATGAATGAATTTAAAGGGACAGTTCACCCAAAAATGAAAATTCTGTCATTAGTTACTCACCCTCATGTCGTTCCAAACCAATAAGACTTTTGTTCATCTTCGGAACACAAATGAAGACATTTTAAAGAAACCTGGGAGATTTAGGGTTAGGGTTAGGGTTAGGCCTAACCCTCGCCAGACAGGTAACACAACATGCATGCGTCGTGGTTCTCTCGTGAACGTGTGTCGGAGATCTATGCCGAAGTGAAGATATTTTGTGAATAAAGACTTCTATTTAGGGTTTTTTTCTGCACACAAAGCACACATTGCTTCATAAAATTGGGATTAAAGCACTGGAGTCATATGGATTACTTTTACGATTTTGGAGC
Organism: Cranoglanis bouderius; assembly: GCA_023630585.1. NCBI lineage: Eukaryota > Metazoa > Chordata > Actinopteri > Siluriformes > Cranoglanididae > Cranoglanis > Cranoglanis bouderius. The sequence goes on from CM042552.1 coordinate 8,796,531, forward strand.
TTGAAAGTTTTGGTTACTGGACTGTAAATGGAGGGACAGAAATCTCCCAGGTTTCATTAAAAGGCCTTCATTTGTGTTCCAAAGATGGTCTTATGGGTTTGGAACAATATGAGGGTGAGTAATTGATGACAGAATTTTCATTTTCAAGTGAGCATGGGCACGCTTTCTTTGCAGCAGAGCACGTCGAATTAACAACAACATCAGCATCCTGTTATTAATTCGACAGCTCAAATAAATTTAAAGTGTCGCTATTACGTCACAGAAACGGGAGCTGGATGAAAGCGCTGGGGAAAAGTCACTTTATTAGGTATATACTCAAAACTAATGGAGCAGTTCAAAATGACAAGCTTAGGCAAGGTCAAAAAACAGGCAAAGTTCTTGGCAGGAGCAAACAGTAATAGCAAGGGCAAGGCAATAATCTAAAATCCAAAGAACGTTAGCAAATATCCAAAAACCAGAATAGACAGTCCATAGAAACAAGGTTTGGTACGAGACAAAGAAACAGCGTAACTAGGCTAATACTTCGCGCCGAGGTGAAGAAACAAAAGGGCTTAAATACCTGAACGAACCGAGAGTTAAACATAAAACACCTGAAACACATAATAACAGATTAGAACAGAGAACCAATGAACATACAGGGGCGGAGACAAGACATGAACCAAAACGTAGACGCACGTGGCGAAGTAAACAAAACAAGAGTCCGTGAATGCGGAAGTGCGCTGCTCGCCCGCTTCGGCGAACAGCGCAAGGGGGAATCCTAACGGTCACGAAATAGCTTCTATCTTGACCACGATGAGATTTAGTATCCTGTGGCAACTTTCATTTGTATGGGTTCAGTATGTGATATAAAAAAAGAAATAAAAATGCAAAACAGAACGCTGTGTCGGATGAAGTGCTATTTTATACGTTTCTGAATAACTTGCACTAATTATTCAAGCAACTATTCAAGCAACAATATATTAGACCAATCAGATGTTTATTTCAAGGCATACCATTTTCTCATTCATATATCACCATAATAGTCTTTTTTTTTTTCAATCGTCTCTTGCTTTTCTGTTACATCGTATTACATCATCCTTTGAGAACAAGGAGAAAAAATAATGTGTCTGTGACTTCAGTCTGTATTTTCTGTCCCCTAATTGTTTTGGGTTTAAAGGAAAGTGCTTGTGTTTAACGGTGGTCTAGACACTACTGAGAAACCTCATATCTGATGCCTCGCACTCATGAGAAAACATCTGGCAACCCTGGAGGTGTGAACTACACTGGCAATTTGCATAATCTGAAAAATCCACTTCAGCCCCGTGTGCAACTCACCTCTGAATACGCATAACTTTAAATATTGATGTAACTTTTGGACATATGCATGCCGGCAATTATTCCAGCCCCTGGTGTGTAAAGACAAACCTGTAAAGCGAAGGATCCCGTTTCAGGATGTCCATATTGATGTGCTGCTCAATCAGACTGTAGAGCAGGATGGGCAGCGAGGTGAAGCTGATATTGTACAGTGTGAGATATGCCGTATCATATAGTGGCTGTAGGGGGGAAGGGGGGGAGGGGTTTGGGGGATACACAATGCAAGGTAATGCAAACTCTAGAAATCACACATGAATATTCTTCACATGCCAAACTGTACACATTTGGTGGTGCTGTATGCATACCTGCTGGGAGAAGCCACAGAAGAACTGATAAAGAAACTGGGGAAAGATGAAGCACACATTCTGGGGAAAGAGAGACACAGAAAGAGAGATAAAAACATACAGATTTTTGCTGCAGTCCCAAGTGGGAAGGGGGGAACAAACAAAAAGAAAAACCCATACACACCACACATTATGAAGCGTGAACTCACAGACTAAAAATAGCTCCAAGATTACATGGTGCTATTTTCCGGCAATAGAACATGCCATACCATAGCATGCAGTGTACAGCTGCGGTCATAAGTTTGCATATGCCTAGCAGAATCTGCAAAATGTTAATAATTTTAAAAATTATAATAATAATAAGAGGAATCATAAAAATTGCGTTTTGACACTGAGGACAACTGAGGGACTTAAACACAACTATTACAAAAGGTGCAAACATTCACTGATGCTCAAGAAGGCAACACGATACATTAAGAGCCGGGGGGGTGTAAACTTTTGAACAGGATGATCGGTGTAAATTGTTATCATTTTGTCTAACGATCTTATTTTTTGCCCTAAGATTTTTACACGTTTCCCAGAAAACAAAATAATAACAAGTTACACCAATCATCCTATTCAAAAGTTTACACCCCCCCCCGGCTCATAATGTATCGTGTTGCCTTCTTGAGCATCAGTGAATGTTTGCACCTTTTGTAATAGTTGTGTTTAAGTCCCTCAGTTGTCCTCAGTGTGAAAAGATGGATCTCAACATCATATAGCTGCTGCTGGAAAGGGGTGAAATATGCAGAAGATGCTGGAAAAGCAAATAATGTGCAGGACCTGGAGGATTTTTCTGAAGAACAGTGGGCAGTTTAACTGCTCAGGACAAACATGGGACTCATGAACAACTATCACAAAACATAAAAACAGTCGTTGATCATCCAGGTAACAACACACAGTATTAAGAATCAAGCGTATGTGAACTTTTGAACTGGTTCACTTGTGTAAATGTAGTTAGAAATTAGGGCAGAACTAAACAAAAAACAACATGCAATTTGCAATTTATATGATATATATATATATATATATATATATATATATATATATATATATATATATATATATATATATATATATATATATATTAATTATTAACATTTTGCAGACTCTGCAAGGTGTATGTAAACTTATGACTGCAACTGTACACGCTAAACAAAATACACTTAATGTAATAAAACTGCTAAAACATACAGTATACATATGCATATAAAACAATAAACTTTGCATGTACTACATGAGAGAAAAGCTCTACCTTGTAGAAGAAGTATTGCACCAGCTCGGATATTCTGATATAGTAGTAATGGCCGTGCACCAGCAGCATCTTCTTTAGGTGCTTAAATTTTGGAATTGCATAGTCACTGTTGCGGGCTGCCTGTCTTCCCTCTTTACCCATGATGCCTAGAAACAGAATAAACAGACTAGTCTTTGGAGGCCAAAGCAGGCAAGATAGTCAACTAAAATGTGTGCATCACATTAGATATTACAATACATTAGCAATGGTACTGATGATTAGTCAATGTTGCTGATGAGCAAAATATTATAAGATCATTCCTGAAAATGTAAATATAAAATGTGCATTGCCCACATAAAGAGCTAAGAAATTCAAATCTACAAAATTATTATTATTAAGTTATGAAAATTTAAATAAAATGTAAAGTTACTGGAGTCGTTTTTCCAAATTCAAGGTACTGTATCATATGTACGGAAATTTGAAAATTTTTTTGTTTTGAAGTGTAATAAAACAAACCAGAGTATAAATGCATAAAAAAAGGATCAATCCTCAGGTACTGTGCAGTCATCCAGGCCGGTAGCAGCGTAAAAATACCTTAACATAATTTCTATACTAATAAAACCACCACATAAATCATTATTTACTTTTCTAGCACTTCACAGAGTTTACTGTGTGTATTTAAGAGACCCATAACCATCTGTTTTACCATATGGTAGCTAAATATGATGCCTAATTTATGTGTAAAGTCTGCACTGTCACGAGGGGGTGCATCATAATAGTAACTACTGTTTGATCACAGGGAGCACTCTTCCCTTCTGCCCTGGTTCACACAAATCACAACAGCGAGAGCATAAATCAGCAGTAAAGCCGCTGGAAGAGCTGCTGACTAGCAAGCAGGATGTGCAGCGGTATTGCAACAAGTAACGTTTAACAGTTAAGGCAAATACAGTAGTCGTGTTTGTAGGTTTGCTGAAGCAGTGTTCAAAAAATCTCTACTGGTTAGAGGTGCGTGCTTACCGATGCCCACATGAGCTTCCAGGATCATGCTGACGTCATTCGCGCCGTCTCCGACGGCCAGAGTGATGGGATGCTCCTTTGACGTCTTTATCAGCTTAACGATCTGAAAGAGCAAAACCATGTTTCAAGCACAAGTCCTAACATGGAAATAGGGTTGCACGATATACCGGTACTATGGTAGTATCGCGATACCAAAGCTTCAAAATACCGCAATGCCAGTGTATACTTTAAACGGTCGTATCGTCAATACGGTAGTACCATAAGTAATGTTGTATGTGCGGCAGTTAATACTATTTTCGTTAAAACGACACAACTCACTACTTTTGCAGAGCACACAAAGGTTAGTGACACTTCATTTAACCTCAATTCTTTACCTTGATCTTTAAAGATTTCCTGTTTGCTACCAAGCGAGCTAACGTCACACTAACCACTGTGCGTAAGTACTAAAATTATTAGTGTTTGATAGTAAACGTTCCCAATTTTATGATTATTTTGGAGTTAAATTCCAAATTCAGTTATTTATCCCTAATGTGTTCATTCTTATTACTCTGAGAACAATTTCCATTTTCATGATTTCATTGCTCTAGGAAACAATAGATGAAATATGTGGCACACTGAATTAATTGCTTGCCAGATGTATGATTGTTTTTGAGTTTTTCCAATAGCCAGTTATTCATTTTCATTAATAAAGTTTTCAGAGGAAATTTTGGTTTGTCTGGTTTCATTTATATCTATGCAGTTCTGTAATTTTGGTTCATTTTGTAGATTTGAATCATGAATTAACACAATATCGCATGGTATCGTGATACTTCAGCTGGTATAGCATCGTAAGATATGTTTATGGTATCGTGACAACCTTACACGGCAACACTTTCAAAAATCAAGTAAATAAAATTACGTTTGAGGCATTTAATACTGCGACACTGAGAAACTGTGATATTTTTAGACTAGGTTTTAAATTTTAAACCATGACACCCCTAATTGTCTTGAAATATATCACCAGTCTTGGATGAGCCACTCAAATGCAGCTCAAAGTGACAGTACAAGAAAAGCTGAAAGGAGAAAGTTCTCATGGTGACAAAGAGACAGACATTTTGGATTGGGGTCATGCACTGGATGTGTTACTCCTTTCCTTTAAAACAGGAAGTGATGCAGTGTCTCGTTCTTCCATGGAACAGGAAGAGTGAAGATGATTGGATCACATCCATTTTATCCAATCGTTTCTATACGATGGCATCCGCTAGCGCCTCGGACTCCTCCCACTCCTGAGCCTTTAGATGCATCAGTAAATTCTGCTTAATTTTACGATCTGAAATCTCAAGCTACACGCAATAGCTTTCTTGTCTGGAGGGAATTTCCATGTGGCTCAGTAGCGGGAAGCATGAACTCATGACATTAGATGGGAGTGACTGGTTAAAACGAATGTTGTTATAGTGATATGGATCGAGGAACATGTCCCACATCGACTGTAACAGGAAGTTCTGGGTTACCTGCGCTTTCTGAAGCGGGGCCATGCGGCAGCACAGCACAGCGCTACAGTTCCTGCATATCTCCAGGAAGATCTCCTTGTAGTTTCCTGTACTGCCGTTCTGCGCCGGTTTCAGCACTGCAGACAGAGTGGCTCCGTCGATGATCAGCCCGTAGTCCTGGAACTCATTAGACAGGCTGTGGAATCACACATATACACACGGGCTCATTCACAATGCACGTGTTAAAGGAATAAGGGCTGCATGATATATCTTCTGTTAATCGCTACGGCAGTACTAACTTATAATAGTAATCCAATGAGCTTTGTATGAAATCACTAATTTTGTTGCACGTGTAGCTGTTCCTTAATCGATCTGTGCTTTGATGGCTGGTTCTTATAGTACATTTGTTACTAAAGCTCCAATGTTATCCGTTGTTTAGGGATAAACCAATTTATAACATATTTAAGCCATGTAATGGAAAACAGCTGCATGTGCATTGATTCATTTTGTGCATTATGTTTAATTCTATTAGTGTGTGTGTGTGTGTGTGTGTGTGTGTGTGTGTGTGTGTGTGCGTGTATGTGTGTGTGTGTGTGTGTGCGTGTATGTGAGTGTGTGTGTTTATCTACACAACTCAACTCCCATGCTGACAGAGCATACTGTATGTATGATGCATATTATTCATATACCGTGTGTCTTCTCATGACCATATCTCTATTTTCCAAATTGAGCATGCTACATGTAATATGTTTGATTCTGTGTGTGTGTGTGTGTGTGTGTTAGTGTGTGTGTGTGTGTGTGTGTCTGTGTTTGTGTATCCACTTATCACAGACCGTACAGCATCTCTTAATCATACAGCATCTCTTTCCAAATTGTTGTATTGGCTATGCCCGATGTTTGTGCAATGCCACTGATAGATTTTCCCTCTTTTCTCAACTTCAAAATGCTTAACTTTTCTCCCATAGACAAGCTCTCTGATCTTCATGTTGGCTTATCCTTTTTAACAACAAATGCGCTCTTCACAGGTGAAACTGAAGGCTAAAACCAAGAGTACATCTTCAGGAGATTTATTGTTTAAACAATCAATCTAACCAGACAAACCTGGGTAACAAGAAACACCTGTCAGTCACATGTTCCAATATTTTTGCTCGCCTACAAATTGGGTGGTCTGATACAAAATGTGCTATGTTCTATGTCTTTTAACACGTCTATGTATAAACACCAGGAAATAAAAGCTGAAATTCTAAACTCTCTTCTCATATTCATCTTTCGATCTCAAACCCAAATGTCTTCAGTCTACAGCAAAAATAATAGAATTGGTCATGTTGTTCCAATAGTTTCAGAGAGGACTGTATACTACACTGTGCGTGCATCAACTCGTCTCCATGTTTAGAGCACAGATTTTATCCACAGGTTTTATGTTTTGGGTGTGTGTGTGTGTGTGTGTGTGTGTGTGTGTGTGTGTGTGTGTGTACCCACCCAGAGAACGTGTCCCGGCTCATGGTGCCGTGCTGCCGCAGTACGGTCCTGCTCAGGTCGAACAGCACATCGTGCAGGCTCTGCTCCTCCGTCCTCTTCGTGGTCAGCTCCAGGATCTGCGTGCTCCTGCGGAACAGCTTGCTGGCGTAGCACGTGGCAGCCGCCGTCTCCATCTTGTCGCCAGTGAGGACCCACACCTTCATGCCTGCCTTGTGCAGGGACTCGATGGTGTCGGCCGCTTTGTCCTGCAGCCTGGAAACGAGGATCCAAAGATGAAAAAAGGCTTACACTTGACTCAAAATATATTTTTTTAAAAATCATGCAAGCTAATCAATGCAAAACCGACTTCAACAGCTTTTTTTTACGTAAAGATTACGTTGTGTACAACGTCCTACAACGGAAACTGTATGACAGCATTTCAGATTTGATGACTTTTTTGTGGTGTGTGATTTTTAAACAATATAATAGATCTCCTTGGATTTTCTCTCTACAGTCTCTACAGTTTTCACAGAAGGGTGCGAAAAACAAAAAAACATCCAGTGAGCAGCAGTTCTGCAAGTGGAAACACCGTATCGATGAGAGAAGTCCGAGGAGAATGATTCAAGCTACCAGGGAGGCTACAGCAACTCAAATAACCACTCTTTACAACCGCGGTGAGCAGAAAAGCATCTCAGAATGCGCAACAGGTCAAACCTTGAGGCGGATGGGCTACACCGGCTAAACACCACACCAGGTTCCACCCCTATCGTCACCTACTCTTGCTAAGATGCTCCTCATAAAGTCTACAGTGAGTGTATATTAACAACCCAATAAATTGTGCTTAAATGGTATTCACTATGTTTTACTCAGTTAGTGTATACAGTGCTTTTCTTTTGGCTGAAGTTACACTATCACTAGCAGTACAGTAGCAGTTCTCTGCTCTCGGTAGTTGTGAGAGGAGCTGATCGTGAGTCGTCCTGTCACAGGCTGCTTCACTCGATAATTAAGCCGCACAGCAGCAAGGAGTCGCAGTCGAGCTCCGCTGCCAGACAATTACTGCACGAAACCCCCCGCTGAGCATCGCCCGCTGCACTGCGACTCATCAAGAGATGCCAGGACTCATTCTGCTCCAGGCGCAACGCTTTCATTAGGGTCTGTCTCACTCCTGCACATCCCTTCACTCCCGCTGCCACCTTTTGGATTTCTAACACTTTATTTAACTTGTACTCGGGCAACCGATGTGAACTCGTGTTTTCATCCAGTTTATTTGTCTTCCGAAGGGGGATTTGGGAATTTAAGGCACTTTATTTGCTTTCTGAGTTCACTGCAAAGTCCAAGACATTCAAAAGGGACTTCATGTACTTTCACATTTTCAGAGCTGCCAACTGTGAAGAGGAATAATGTGTAGTCCCACAGGAGGGGAAGGAGGGGGTTGATATATACGCACACACAGGTTTCTACCTTAGAAATGTGATTCGTGAAAGGGTTATACTGAAATTGTACTGTCAATTTACCCCAACAAATTCTCTATTTTAGGAAAAAGATGCTGCATAGAGTAATTCATAAGAAATAAGACCAACAAGTGCCCCCCCCACCACCACCCCAGGAACCCGGTGGTTACCATTAAAAACCCAATATACACATGTACAGAGCTGACTGCACTGTTTGAATTCAACTGTGCTGATTATTATCATGACTATATGTTATTACGTTGTAGGCCTATTTAATCTTATTTCTTGTTCACAAATTTCAGCCTTTTTTGGCTGAACTGTCAGCCGCAACTGTCAGTCATTCCAGATTCATTCCAGTGGGTGATCTGCTGTCTGAAAATGCAGCGCTCCAACCCAAAACGAGTAAAGTTCTGCATTTTGCTCTTCAGCAAGTCCCTTCTTGCATCACACTCACACACAATCGTAATCCTGATTTGCCCGACTAATAACTTTATACATATCCAGTTTAACAGACTTCTAAAAGCATTACCGGTATCCCTACTTCATCAAGATGCCACATTGTTGGCCACAAATCGATTCCAGAGGGGCTCTAATTACTTTATCCCCACGTTAATTGCTGACAGCGGAGCCTAATGGATGGACTTTATTGACTGGCTGAGCATGCGTGACTGCTGCATCAGTACACACAGAACATGCACGTACAGGAGGGACACTTATGTTGATGTCAGACTGAATCCGATTCACGATCCGTTTTGATTCCGAGTCCTTGATTCATGACTCACCTGTCCTCGACAGCTGTTGCTCCTAGCAGGATGAAATCCCTCTCGATGAGGTCATACGCCTCAGCCAGCTTCCTGTCCCGCTCCTGCAGAGCTAGCTTAGCGCTGTTGATGAGACGACACACTTCCTCATAGTCCTCCCTGGTCAGCTTCTTGTACGCTACGCAAAGTGTCCGTAAACCCTCCTAATGTGGAAGCAAGAAGGTCAAACACGCAAACATAAGCATTTAGAAGGAAAATGCAACAGATTATAAGTGACAATGCACAGGCAGAGGATGCACCAAGAAACCTTTTAAGATATAAATGGAATTCTACTGGATATATAAAAATATATATATTGCACTATGGAGGTCCTACAAAAGTTATACCCTTCACAGTGAGCATATGTAAATCTGAGAGTTATCTAAACCAAGAATGAAAAAAATGTTACAAATAAAATGTGTGTGTATCCAGGAACAAAGAAACGATTCATTTTATACAACAGTTAGTTCTGGTCCACTGATCTGATTGGTCGAACAGCATTCCAAGAGTGCCTATATTTCCTATAACCACTCGTCTGTGTTCGCCACATAAAACTTCCTAGATCAAAATGGTTACTACAGTGGTGTTAGCGACATCATCAGCAGACATGGCAAACGATACTTCAGGAATATCATTTTTGACTTCAAATATGAAAGCTTGTCAACTGAAGATGAAAAGGAAGAAAAAGATGCCAATTTTACCGGAAGCACCTTTAACGGGAATGTACAAATCTAAATTAAGCTAGCTAGCCGACGTGCTATAAAGTAGGAAAGAAGTATGGCCTCTTCTGGATCTATTTACGCTAACGGAGCAAAAATAAACAGAACATTTCGCCATGTTGTGTCCGAAATGTCAGTTAATCGATATTAATGCTGTATTAGTGTTAGTTAATACAACATTAATGTTCATGTAATTAATGTTGATATTAACTGTCGTATAAAAGCAATATGGCACTCGCAATCGTGCGGTTATACCAAATATCACCCTGTGGGCTCATGCCTGCGGCAAATCACAGCCCTGTACTCTTGCTTAAATATATGGCAAAAGCAATATACAACTAGTGTGGAAAAAAAATCTGATTCAGATTTTAATATATAATGCAATTGGGGCATGTTATGTATAAAACTACCATATTCTTTTGGGAAGGTCAACAAGAAGTAGATTTTTTTCTTTCTCTGGATGTTGGACTCTGGTGAGTGTTATAGCCGTCTTAACTGGCAAATGTGAATGAAAAACTGATTACGAAAATAATAAATCTGCTAGCAATTTGTCCACCAGTGTAACTGCTAACCTTTTTAAAATATCACATGCGACGCTGCTGTTCGTTCAACCATATTCAGCCTAGTGGGTGCTCTTATTCTATCCGACTCACTATGGTAACCACATCCAAATTTACATCATCTCTAGTCACCAGGCCTTGGTGAATCTGTCAACACTGGGGTGGAGGGAGAGGGAGTCAAAATCCCACTGCAGCTCAGTGCGAGCCTGAATATACTTTACAAACTGAACCTGACCTGGGATCGGATTTCCCCAAACCCAAAATAGCGATCGACAATAACGCTCTGAGATGCTTTACGAATTACAGGCTTTAAACGTGGAGGATGACTGGATGTACATTCCGCTTTATTAGGAACGCAATCACCTCATCAGCCAGTCATGTGTCAGTAGTGCAGTGCACAGAATCATGCAGATACAGGTCAAGAGCTTCGGTTAATGTTCACATCAAACATCAGAATGGGGGGGGGGGGGGGGGGGGAATGTGATCAAAGGTTGCTTTTCTGCTCCCCACGGTTGTAAAGAGTGGTTATAAAAGTTATCATAGCCTTCTTGTCAGCTAGAACCAGTCTGGCCATTCTGAAAATCCCAAGAGATCAGCAATTTTTGAAATACTGAAATACAACCATGCCACGATCAAAGTCAGAGAGATCACATTTTATCCCTGTTCTGATGTTTGAACATTAACTGAAGTTCTTTGACCTGTATCATGAGTTATTGTGTTGTGCTGCTGCCATATGATTGGCTGATTAGATAATTAAATGATCGAGCAGGTGTACAGGTGTTCCTAATAAAGGGAGTAATCAATATAACATTGCGATTAGCCATTTTTTTTTGTTTTAAAATCTTAAAAGAGTTAAGGATAGTGTTTCCAGGACTTAAAAAAAAAAGTCCTGGAAAAAAAAGCATTTGAAATCCTAATGGGAGTTTTACAACAAGGGCTTTATTTTCCTATATTCCTGATGCCAAGGTGCAGTAAAAAACTCCTAAGCAAGCAAAAAATATCCAAGAAACACAAGATTCTTGAAGGTACTGGCATTACTACGTGTGCTAGCTATAAATAACTGAAATGATAAATGAGGCACTTTTTTTTTTTGCTCACCACAGCGTTACGCTCTACCCGAGCTCGGACCTGGTCTACTTTCCCTGAGATGACTCGGGGAAAAATGGACGAGTCGGCACCTTTGCAGAACAGGTAGAAGTCCCCTGAGATCGACAAAGAAAACATACAAATTAGAAAAACGATCAATTCGAAAACAAACAGAGAAAACGAGCAACATGGCTGGGTTGGCATGACTACAATCTATTCATATCGACATGTATTTTAACTGTGTGTTCTGTACCTTTCTTTTCGTTGTGTGTAAAAGCAGTAGTATGTAGGGTACATTAGCATGCTTATCACACACTGACCCAGTTGAGTAAATGTGCTGGATCTGTTTGTGAGTAGGCAGGGTAACACTCACAGCTCTGCAGGAATGCTTAATCATGGCAGGCAGACATCTACATGTTGGTCTATTTTCACTTTGGTTGTTAATGGTTTCCTACTGTACATTCCCCACAATGCCATTCAACTACCTGTGGATAATAGCAAGTGATGCAGCAGCGCTTTAGTGCTTTAGTCTGTCCAGCTTACTCTTCATCTGTACACCCTGATCCAACAGATCAGCTTCCTAGATTCAACTTCCATGCTAATAACGCTGTCTGTGTCATCACACTCGTCATCTCGGAGTTCGCTGACTAGTCGAGTAAACTCTGAGTGACTCGGAGCGTCGCACTGCATTTTGGAGCTCTGAGTCCGAAGTTTGGTGTTTTCACTAATTCTATGTTGGATTTCTCATTGCTTCACATTTTCACCTATTACACACCATTGTGTTGAGTGAAGGACCATCACTAATGTGAACTTGAAAAGACGCTAAATTTGTGGTTAGGCTTATCTAAAAAAAATTGGCAAATGTTTTGGCACTCCTTGGCAAAAAAAATGGTCCAAGGCCAAAATGGCAAATATTGAGCTTCTAATGATCTTAACATTTTGCTGCAGTTTGGAGAAACAGGGAAATTCACTTATATAGCCTTCTTGTACACAAAGGTAAAATCATGATGATGGAAATGTTTGATGTAAAATTCAAACCAACACATGTCTAACAAAATTTCCCACAAATATCTTCTGGGGTGAAGGAAAGATTAGTCGTAAGAATGAATATAAATGAATTTCACTGCCTGTTTCTAGCTTTACCCCAAACTGCAGCAAAAGTAAATGAGCAAATGGTGGAGCAGGAGGTCTCAGGAGGGCATTTGTTTAATTCTTACACATTTCCTAACCAATGATTTGTTGTTAAGCCCATTAAAAGCTTAATATTCTTGCCATTTTGTGCCGATGAGTGTAGTAACTAAGCAGCTACTTTGGCAACACTGAATATAGAGAGTAAATATGAAACAGGAATGGAATTCAAATATACTACATGATAATTCATTCCAAGGTGATATCAGCAAACCCTTGGCCCAGCCCTCAGCCCTCATCTAAGCATGTCGCTGCTGTTTTACAAGCACTTGGTTAGTAAAAGTTAATATGGTAATACATATCGTGAATAGCTATCATACGATATTTTTTTTACCAAAAATCGCTCCCCCTTAATGTGATGTGTTATGTAACTAAGTCATAGAGTAATATAGTGTGTTTTTTTGGTGCTTAGTGCTCTTACCTGAGCTGGATCTGACGATAACACTCATCCTCCGTCTCACAGAGTCGAAGTTTAACACCTCCATCAATTCAAACCTGGAAACACACACACACACACACACACACAAATACGAGCAGTGTTTACTTTATCAAGCAGATGGGCACTACAGCTGAACTGTGTCAGTGTAACTATACATCCCTGAGCCAAAGAAAGTGAGTAACTGATTAAGTGACTCACACACAGTAGGCCTTGCAATACACACACACACACACACACACACACACACACACACACACACACACACACACATGGGAAAATAGGTGTTGTACACTAGGCCCTTAGAGATATTTTTGATCTATGATACAAACACTGGTGTGTGTGTGTTTGTGTGTGTGTGTGTGTGTGTGTGTGTGTGTGTGTGTGTGTGTGTGCGTGTGCGTGTGTGTGCGTGTGCACACATGCACGGTTGTGTGTCCCCATGCGCACTCCTTTGTAAGGCATCATGTTGCTGAGCTAATTACAGCCGTTTCAGACATGCACTTCGTCCTCCAGGGCGGGTGTGAAGGTCACACACATTACGTCTGCATGGCTTACACACAACATGCACACACACCTCTTCCTACGCACCTACCAATTAACGTACAGTGCAGCTGTATGTCTAGACAACTTCATTGCTCAAGTCCATGCAATCAGAACGCACATAACACTATTACACAAACAACTATTATTATTAATCACACCAGTGAGTATGTGTAAGTTGTTTCGTCACCTCGGTATCAAATTTAGCATTGGTTTAGTGTGTTATTCTAGTGTTGTGGACTTGCCTCTCGACCTCTTCCTCCCTGTTGAGGATCTCCATGTGGTTGTCCTTCAGTCGCAGGTAGGTGAAGCCCAGCCTGACAACAACAGAGGTTTCTGATGAGTGACCACTGATCCAGGTTTAGTGTTGAGGTGTGTTACAACAGGAGAAACACTAAACTGTACAGTGCAAGCAGGTCCAAGGAACATGAGTGAGAAACACTGATCTGGTTACTGTTATCATCCGTTTTTCTGCAGTGTCAAAGTTTTTAAGGTCTCAAAACATAGTAAATATATGAATGTAGTCATCAAAATCAATACAAAACTTTACTGTATAGTTTACTCATATCACCAGGTTTAAAATGCATTTTAATACTGTAATAAAACAGAGGAAAAGATAACCCACAGGCATGAGGTGAAGTTGTGAACTGTAAATAAATTAAAATTTAAAGTAATAATAATAATAATAATAATAATAATAATAATAATAATAATAATAATAATAATAATAATGGTTGTTGTACAGTACCATTATTATTATTAATGGTAATGGTTGTACTACTACTACTAACATTATTATTATTATTATTATTATTATTATTATTATTATTATTATTATTATTATTCGTAGTAGTAGTAATAGTAATATTATGATTGTATTGCCTGTAGTATTAGTATTAGCACTATTATTTTTAGTAGTCGTAGTAGTATTAGTTGTATTAGTATTATTGGTAGTATTATTTGTATTATTAGCATTATTATCAGTAGTAGTAGTATGTGTATTATTTGTAGAATTATTATTTATATTATCAGCATTGTTAATATTAGTAGTAGTAGTAGTAGTACAGTACTGTGCAAAAGTTTAGGTACATGCAAAGAAATGCTGTAGAGCAAAGATGCCTTCAAAACAATGATATTAAATGTTTCTACATTTAAAAAAAAAAAAAATACTGTAAAGAGCAGTAAACAGTAGTAAATGAAACAAGGTCAATATTTGATGTGACAAAAAATAAAAACAAAAATAAAAATAGTAGTCTCAGGTACAATTTGTGCAGTTTTATAAGGAAATGAGCTGGTAAGTTTTATTGAGCATCTTGCAGAACCAGCCACAGTTCTTCTGGAGACTTTCACTTTCACACTCGTTTCTTATTTTTGCAGCGAAACCCAGCAGCCTTCATTGTGTTTTTTGTCTGAAAAGTGTCTCTTATGTAATATGCTGCTTTCTTTAATGACATACAAACATTTTTCTGTAACATTTCATTTTGTGCTAGAAAACTAATGTTTGGGAATCTAAAATGTTTTTTGTACTGACTTGATCATGCAGAAGTCATAAAATCTATAACAAAGTTTGTATAGATGTCTTGTATTGTATGTCTTACATCTGATCACATAAGTATAAATATAATGGGTGATTCACTTGCTAATTACAAAGAGATTATACTGTTATGCTAATGTCACTGTGTTTGTTTGTTAGCCGTCAAGCGTGATTGCACAGTTGGGTTTCTTCCCAGCTATATTTTAAATGTTCCGGTGCCTACAGTAAGCTCTTATTGTCTGCTGACTCTTCTAAATGGCTCATATGTAAGAGCTGGTCATCATTCACGGGAGACCGAAACAAGCTGAGGACATCTTGAGAGTTATTCCTTCACTAATTACTTCACTTAGAGACGTTTTAGTTTCTGAAGTGACTCCATTCTCCAGTCTTTCCCAGCCATTGCTTCTTATTTTTGCAGCAAAACCCAGCAGCCATCATTGTGTTTTTTGTCTGAAAAGTGTCTCTTACGTAATATGCTGCTTTCTTTAATAACACGCTGTACATGTGACATTTAATTTTGTGCTAGAAAACTAATGTTTGGGAATCTAAAATGTTTTTTTGTACTGACTTGATAATGTAGAAGTCATAAAATAAAAAAATCTATAACAAAGTTTGCACTAAAAAAAAATAGGGTGCCTAAAACTTTTGCACAGTACTGTATATGTATTATTAACATTAGTATCAGTGGTAGTAGTATTTGTATTATTAGTAGCAGTAGTAGTATTAGTAGTATTGTTCTTTATATTATTAGCATTGTTAATATTAGTAGTAGTAGTATTTGTATTATTAGCATTAGTATCATTGCTAGTATTATTTGTATTATTAGTATCAGTAGTAGTAGTGGCACTTTGTTCCTGTCTCATCATCTTCAAGCTCTGACAATATAAATGTATCATTGTCAGGTCAGTAAAGGAGTTCAAACTCAATTGAAGTGAATTGAATAAAACTGTATTGAATAGAACTGGGTGTCACAGGAGTGGTGCATGGAATTTACCAGAGCCAATCATTGGTCACTTTATCATGACATGTCTAATTTGCATAAAATAGAGAAAATCTCCATTTGAATGTTGCTGGCCACTGATATTGGAGTCACGGCTTTGTGTTACAAACTTATACAGGAAGTGAACAGCTGTCTCCCACTTTGCTGCCTGCTAGTATGAGAACAGGGTAAGAATGAACAGAATGGATTGTTAATCTCTGGACCTCAAGAGGCCCAGATGGGCTTCGGAAGGTCTATTCTGAAGGTCTGAATGCTGTAATATAGTTATTTCTTATGTAATGGAGATAAAAGTCAGGTGAGTGTTAAATCCTGTATTATAACACCTTATGTGTTAGTTTTCCATAATATCATGTTCTTTATTTATGCATGCTCAACTGTGTGTGCGTGCGTTCTCTCACCTCTTCATGCCCTCCACCAGCGCCACCTCATCAGGAGAGGAGGAGATGTAGAAGGACGAGGATTTTCCCTGGTGGATTCCCCTCTTAATGCCGTCCACCGTCTCCTCCTCCTTCACCTGCACTGTGTGACACAAGCATAGCGCCCGGAAAAACAGCTCCTCATGCTCCTGAAATCAGAACAATGAGACGCATGAGGGAAATGTTGGTCATGCTGGTCATCCACAGTACGAATAATATTAATACTTCATAATGATAAAACTTTTTCAGAATGTCTCTCCTCTTCACGTAAAGTAGGTGGGGCTAATTCTTATGTGAAGCTTGTACAGGTTTTATTCTCACTAATCACAAGTTTGATATCACACCTATATAGCTTTTGACATAGCTATCCATAGACTAGTACATGCAGGGTTGGTCAAATTCTTCTGGCTATAGAAGAACATCTTGATAGAACACTTGGCTTTTGTATCATTTTGAATTTTTTTTACACCAATTCCTTGGGACCATGTTTGAAAATGGATCGCTTACTGCATACTTCAACAAGAAACTGAATTTTATTACAACTTTCCACCACAGTTGTATGTAATTATAGAATAAATGAGGTTTTAAAAAACTGCATTGTAGAAGTGATACACAAGGTCTTTCTTATAAAGAGACAGAGTCCTTTCATTTTTAACAATATGTTCCTGGTAGACTGGGAATGCACTGACTGGCTTATGAATTTTATATAGGAAAGTGACCCTGTAATTGTACCTAATACAACTTTATAACACCACAACATAATATTTAGGTGATGTATTGTAATAGCTTAGCTGTCCTGTGCTTAAGCAGACAAAAGCTGAATTTTTGCAATACTCAGGGAACATTTTTTTTTTTTTTCCTGTGTGTGTGTTTACTTTTTAAATTCTGCACATCATCCCATTTTCTTTTTCTTCACGTTTTCTTCCATTGTTCTTGCGTCTGTTTGTATCAAGACTATATGTTTTAGGGGTCCCAATATTTAAAACCAGCTTCTTATGCAACAACATCCACTGGACACAATATAATGGACACATTATTATTATACCTGCTCATTTATGCAATTATCCAATCAGCCAATCATGTGGTAGCAGTGCAATGCATAAAATCTTGTAGATACTGGTCAACAAGTGGTTCACCCAAGAAGAACGGCTGAAGCTGAAGTTTTAGTGAAACTGTGGCCACTGGACCCTCAGATTCCTGTTGTTGGCTGTCTGGAGTGGAACCTCATGTGGTCTTCTGCTGTTGTAGGTCGTCCACCTCAAGTTTTGACATTTTGTGCGTTCGGAGACGCTTTTCTGCTCACCATGGTTGTAAAGAGTGCGTATTTAGTTGTTACCATAGCCTTACTGTCAGCTCAACCAATTCTGAGCATTCTCGTCCGACCTCTCTCACCAACAAAGCGTTCCTGCAGAACTGCAGCTCACTGGACGTTTTTGTCTCTAGAGACTGTTGTGTGTAAAAATCCCAGGAGATCAGCAGTTTCTGAAATCCTCAATTAATTGGTTCTTGTTGTTGTTGTTGTTTTTTAATTATAGAACTGATGAATCTTCTGCATTTATTCACTGATAATAAACAGCATCACCCTAACATTGTTCCCTCCTAACATCATCCATTTCCTCTATTTCCTTTACCTGCACTCTTTGCCAACAGTTTCATCCAAAGTAGATTAACATCTCAACGTAGTGTCTAATTACAAAGAGTGTGTAGTGCACCAAGGCCCCGCCCCACTCTTCTGAGTCTGAGCTCTTCTCTTGTAAACAATACTTTGCCCTAATGATGCATGATTGCTGGGACAGAGGCTGTCAGTGGCAAAATAAATTAAAGTGCTTAAGCAAGATTATGTGGCTGGAAAACAAAAGACGACCATATGTACCTAATCGTGGTATTAAACACAACGCTCACACAGTCTAACTTAAATGGATGCCCTGCTTTTAAACCCAAGCAGGACATAAAGGACGAGTCTGTCAGCCTGAAAATTTTTCTGCTAAAAGATGTTCATCTGATGTAAAGATCGTATGAGAGATTATATTTAAAAGTACAACCACGTAGGAAAGGATGCGATGTAATTAATGAGTTCTTCAATAAGCCATTTTCTTAATCAGACACATTCATTTGTCATGTGTCACTTGAGTTCATTTATCATAGTGCGAGAATGAGAGAGTGGAAGAGAGTGAGACTTCATTTCTGTTCCTCTGAGCGAGATGGGGACTGGAGTTTAAATTATTCTGGCCATTCAACCATATCTTCACACATCCACTCACTCAAAAACTCTCTTTTTTTTTAAACAGATTGCAGAAACTTAAAGGATTCAAAACTTTCATTGATTATGTCTTAACATGACCAGAATAGATAGTGAAGTCAGTATAGTGCAGAGATGAACAGTAAAAGCCAGATTTTTTATTTCTCTATTTCACTATTTATCCCACCTAAAGGTATATATGTCAAAAATAGCCAATTGAAGAAAGTGCATTAACAACATCCTTTTTAAAAAAAATTTTGCTTCCATGTTTCTCAAAAAAAAAAAAAAAACCTTACTATGTTAAGCCTGCTTCATATGGACTGGAGGCTAACACCAGATGAACTATCCATCCATCCATTTTCCATACCACTTATCACAGGGAAGCCTGGAGCCTATCCCAGGGAACCTGGGGCACAAGGCGCGACACATCCTGGATGGGGTGCCAATCCATTACAGGGCACAACCGCACACACACTCACACACTACGAACAATTTGGAGATGCCAATCAGCCTACAACGCATGTCTTTGGACTGGGGGAGGAAACCAGTGTACCTGGAGGAAACCCCCGAAGCACATGGAGAACATGCAAACTCTGTGCACACTGGGTGGAGGTGGGATTCAAACCCCCAACCCAGGAGGTGTGAGGCAAACATGCAAACCACTAAGCCACCGTGACCCCCCCTACATGAACTAATCGAACCTCAGAAGCATAAACTGCGAGATGTTTTCTGTTTCTAGCACGTTTTAGGCTCACCTTCCTCTCACTGCAGGGCGACGAGTCGATCATGTCGATGCTGCCGGCTGCAGACATGATCTGGCCATTACAGATGGCGTGTGGTACGTACACGTGACCGTCTACACAACACTCGATAAACTCCATGTTGTTTTCCGTCAGAGTTCCTGTCTTATCAGTGAAGACATACTCCACCTGAGGGAAACAGATACAGATGAGTTGGTTAACAGAAGGTTAACCAGGGTTTGTGAAAATAAATAAATAAAAGCTAAATTTAAAAAATTGTATTAAACAGTATATATTTTATTAATATTTATTTTGAAATTAAATAACAAAATAAAAAAAATAAAAAAATTTCAGTTAACAAAAAATAATTGAAAGAAAAAAAGAGTAAAAAATAAAATCATATTTAAATTAAAATACTTATACAAAACAGTACTCTCGATCCCACCTGCCCGAGCTCCTCGTTAAGATCCGACGTGTTAACAAGCGCGCCCTCTCCCAGCTCTTCGTCGAACATCTCATCGTCCCACGTAATAAAATAAGAGCCCAGAAACTTCTGCATTTCCACAGTCACGTACATGGACACAGGAATGATGTAGTTGAAGAGGACCATGAAAGCCAGGAAGTCAGTGAAGGCTCGTATCAACTGAGGGGAGAAGGGGGGGGGGGGTAATGTAGTGCGTTCAGTAGAACATTTGTGGGGTTTTGTTTTGTTTTTTTTTACAAACATTGTGCTAACAGTCAAAACAATTTAGCTAGCTAGCACAAGAAGTCTTTCACACGGACAATGTAAAGAGATAGTGATGGTGGAAATGAGACATCAGGAGCATTAACATTTTCCTCAGATGTGTTGGTAAATACCTAAGAAAAGAATTGCTATGAGTAAAATTGCATTGTAACCTAACAAACGTCTATGAGCTTCAATATATTGACAACTGTCAACATTCTTCACGATTTGCTAATTCTGCACATGTGAAGAAATTTACAAGAAATTTTCTTGTAAGTGCCTTGAACACAAAAACATTTGAATGTAGTGTTATAAGAAAAGGTAAACACCCAATGTACCAACAATGTGCTTTCAATGTGGAAGGAAAAACAATCTGCTAACAACTAGAGCGCACATGGCTAGCAAATTTAGCTATCTGGCACTTTAAGTCTTTCATACAGACAATGTAAAGACATAGCGATGGTGAAAAGTAGACAAAATCATCTGGAGTATTAAAATTTTCCTCAGATGTGTTGGTAAGTTACTAAGAAAAGAACTGCTATGATTAAAATTGCACTGCATTTACATTTAGCATCACCTGCTAACAAAACGTCAGTGGGTTCTGCCACACTGAGAAACTTCAACATTGATTTACAATTTGCTAGTTCTGACACTGTAAACACCACAAGAATATTTGTTGTAAGCTCACTGAACACAGCACCATATGAACATAATTTTATGACTCCATAATTAATATAATGAACTGTGTGTTCTGGATAATGGAGTTTTTTTAAAATTAAATTTTAGTAAACAAAAGGAAACCTCACCAGTCACACCCATACTGGAAAAAAAGCCTTAATCAAGCTATTAAAAAGAATCTATAAAACACAGCCTGAGATCGGAAGAGGTCTTTGGATGCATTATAGGCAATAGATTTCTTGTGTACTGGACGTACTATGTGACGTTGCCGCTCGGTCTCTGTTTTTTGGTTGTACCAGGGCTCGTCTCGGTTGGGGTCGGCCTGCCACACGTACTTGAGGATAGTGTTGATTAGAGCTTTACTGATCAATATGCAAAGATAAACAACCAGGTACGCATTCATAGATCTGCAAGCACAGAAAAAAAAATAGATGAGCGAGTATCGAGAGTTCCTCTGATTTATTGTCAAGGACAAGATTATAGAAAAAACAACAACAAAATAAAGAACAAAGTGCTTATATAGAGATCTGGTGAAGAGTCACCGAGTTTGTTATAGCTCAAACTAAGTTTCAATAGATCCTCTGCTGTATTACCTCCAATGATTTTAACTTCTATTAGATAACAGCAGTTAAGCTATCTGTGGAGCTATTAAGGAAATCAGGACCGGAAATAACATTCTAAAAAAGATCACAATGACACCAAATGATGTCCCATCCACCGACTTTTAACTGCCTTCTATAAACTTCTGAGTGAAACTGGATATTGCACATCTTGCACGAGTAATTACAAATCATTAAGTAGGCAATCTGCGGTGCTTACCTAACAAGGTAAAAACATGCATTAGAAACCGCAGTCTAGAGTAATTTACTCAGAAAACGCTAATAGGAATTGAATTACATTAAGAAAAGTAAATAATGAAATCTTACTTTTCTACAGCAGAGCGTTTCTGGGATTTGGACTGATAGTTCAGGGCCATTTTGGTCTCCATTCCAGTGTAGATAGCCACGGCTGAATGAAAACGAAAATAAATAAATAAATAAATAAATAAAGTTATACAATGCTGAGTACAGTTAAATGACTTTGTAAAATGGTAGTGCTTTTTATGGATCCTGTGCATACATATTGACAAGATAATATATGCCTTGTATGCATTTCCTGTTAAGACCATGCCACCCTTCCATGACTATCCATTAGTTGGTATTTTAAAAATGTAATATGATAGCTACCCAAACATGTAGTACAGTTTCTGATCTCCATATATCTCAATATACATTTACTTGTAACCTATTTAAGCTTTAAAGAAGGTCTGTCAAAACAAAATGATCATACTGTACTGTATTTTCTGTCTTAGGATTGAGTATTTTTATGATGATTCTTTATTGTCCTTCTCAATATTTATGATAAGTACCGTTTCAGATATTGTAGTGACTGAGTTCACAGGTATATATAAGATTTCGAAAATACAAGGTACAATTGACAAATCCTGTCAAACTCTTGTTGACAAACTTCTAAAGCATGATGACTAGCATAGTTAGCTAGCTAGTAAGTAAAAGGAACCAAAGAAAAAAGAACAAGGAATAATGTTGCGCTTCAGATAAACTTTAGTTAGAGTTGTGTTTTCTCCAGGAGAAGGCAAAAAACATGGTAAGCTAATAATCAGAACACTCAAGGCTAGCAGTTTAGCTAGCCAGCACCTACAGTAGCTGTTAAGTCTTTCATACAGACAATGTAAAGTCATAGTGACTGTGTAAATGAGACAAACTCGTCAGGAATATTGACATTTTCCTCAGATTTGTTGTTAAATTACTGAGACAAGACTCTATATGATTAAAAATAAACTCTAATTACACTAGCCTTCACTACCTATAATCAAAATATTAATATTCTGTAAGAGCACAGCTATGTTAGCTAGCTAAGTTGTTCAAAAAGAACAAAACACAAATATGATGTTAAAAAGGGCTGGTACTCAAACGGAGTGAATATTCTGTGTGCTGATTATAGTGGTATAGTTTATACCTGATTTTTGACATGTTCAGCTGTGATATATCATTTCATGATCTGAATGACTATACTGTATATTGGTGCTTCATATATGATAAATACCTGCATACATGTGAATTACTGATTTGATAACATATTATGTACTACTTGAATATGTCAAAGAGAAAGAAAGAAAGGTTCACTTTTATATTTCGTCCCATATAAATCGTCATACATTTCAACAGTTGGCTAAAATGTACTTAGTATACCCTTAAACTGTATCATGAAAGTGAATATTTATAGTAATACAGACTGACATGTATGTCATTTGCATATAATATAGAATGTATACAATCATATATATCTATATGTTTGACACTTAAGATAGATTTCATATTATTGCTACAGATCACCATTATTGTGCTAGATACACTCACCAGCCACTTTAATAGGAGCATTTAATAGGAACTGTAACCCTGCGCATGTTTTTTTTTTTTTTTTTTTTTTTTTTTTTTCTTTTGGCTTTTGCACCATTCTGTGAAAACACTAGAGAATTGTGTGTATGAAAATCCCTGGAGATCAGCAGTTCCTGAAATTCTCAATCCAGTCTATCTGGCACCAACCAATCACTGAGATGACATTCCCCCCCCCATTCTGATGTCTGATGTAAACATTAGAAGCTGAAGGTCTTGACCTGTATCTGCATCATTTTATGCATTATGCTGCTACATGATTGGTTGACTGGATAACTGCATGAGTGAGCAGATGTACAGGTTTTCCTATTAAAGTGACTGGCAAGTGTATCTTTAAGTATACTAAAACAGGCTGGTCCAAATGCTCACGTACTGTAAATTAAAACGTTGTGTATTGTTGACCTGCTTTGCATACTGCAGGCTTATGTGAGCTAAATTGTAAAATATCAGATTTAAGCTGTGTAAATATACAGTATATCTCATAACCGAGATGTCTTTAAGGGTCTGCTGTGTTCCTGGGTACCGAGAACAGTACTATTACCGCTTAATGGTCCCTTTTTCATAAAAAGTTAAGGACTTTCACACACACACAGTCTTAATATGAGCCTAGCGAGAATTTTCATGTAGACAATGGTCTCTCATTTTCGCTCTCGGTGCGGTGCAATTAAAGGACTTCATTCTGAACTTTCAATTCCTTCAACAACTCGTTTAATTACAGTGGGAATGGAGCGAGAGAACGGCTTTAACGAGCCAAATCACAGCTTTCCCACTCCCTTTGCTTTATCTCTCTCACTCTCGCTCTCCTGGGTGCTTCTTATTCTTTTTTGCAATTTGCCCTCTTGTACTGGCTTTCTCACCCTCTCTGCCATTGTCTTTGTCCGACTGGGTTTCTGCTGTGGCTAGACTATTTAAATAAATAAATAAATCATGTCCATAAAACTACACAGCATTGGCAGCATGAGAATTATACCCCAACGAAAATATGTTAAAATCCTTATAAAATCCTCCAATAACTTTCAGAAAAAGGTCTTAAACTGTACCTGACTGTTTGTCACAGGGGATATATATTCAAGTGTACTTGAATCTAGTGTACGTCTAAACCCTTTTACCTTATTGAATTATGTAATCACAGTGCTGTTGAATTATAGAATCTGACTGGTCAGAAGTTGTTGATTAATTTTCTAAAACAGCAGCTGACAACAGTGCCGGCTATAATGCACCTGTCTGAATACATTACGGTTTCTATAGTAACAACAATATAACCTAATGCTAATAATCGTCATTTAAAAACGTGCTGTTATTTAAAAACATAGTATAACCATTGAGATAAGTTTTCTGTAAGGAGATGTTGATTTAAAATGTATGGAAGGAGTCTCTAGTGTCAGTGCTTTGAAACAGTCAGTAAGTTTTCCGCCACAGGAAAGTCTTCAGGACAGAGGACTGAGTTTATAGCTGCTATAACATAGGGGAGAACAGGGACTAACTTGTCTCGCAGACATTCCACAACATTACTTGTATCATTGGCAAACTGCTGTGGTATAAGAGGAATAAAACACTTTGAGACATGCTGTTAAAGGAAAATAATCAACTTTGATGTGCTACAAAAGATGTACCATCAAGAGAACCACGCCAGTGACAAGCAATGGTAAACTTTAGTACCTTTTTCCCTGAGAGATTAATAAGATTGTAGGAAATGCATTTTTATTACCATATATGAACTCTGTGTTTTTCAACGTGGCCCCTCGCAGCAGCAGGTTTTCTGAGCCCAGAGGTCTAAAACCAGAGATTAAATTCAGTACAGTATACGCATAGCACAGGATGGGCACTTTGCCTGCATTTTAAAAAGGTGAGAGAATATAGTGAAATGGATTGCATCTCACAAAGCAGATGGCAAACTGCTGACTCAGTTATATGTTAACTTTAGGCTTTATTCCAACAGAGATGTGCTCGGTGACGGCTATAAAATCTTCCTGCAGAATTCAATATTGCGCATTCCATCTTTCTTGTACACACACAAACTCCTTTCATTAGGGGTCAGCTTCCTGTGTATGGATTTACCTTGCAATGGGCTCATCTCTGTCCAAATAAATATTGATGCGCCCCACAAATCTAGACAGAGAGAGAGAAAAGCACAAAGTAAGAAGTCAATATCGATACTGGTATCAGGTATCGGTCCGACACCACGCGCATTTACTCATACTCATAAAAAATGCTCTGATACCAATACGATACTATGTAACGATCAATTAGTATAGGATTAGCACTATGTGATGCATATTATGTATATTACGTATATTATATATTATGTATATTAATAATATGTGAGGTACGATTAGTGTATGTTGCGCTAATAAACAGACAACACCAACTTGTGATCTGGACATATTTCACGACATCAATCAAAGCAAAGCAGACTGCAAATTTTGCTTCGTGAAAATGTCAAGAAGAGGAACTAAAGCATCTTCCGACAACAAGTAACCTAACAGAACATAAAACTCAGCATGACGAGCTCATTACTAGCAGCAAACACTGGCTAGGCAAGAAAGATTTCTAGAGACAATGCTAGTTGAGTGAAAATAACAGCTCTTATGCAGTACATCATTATTAATGATCAGCCACTATAGGCCATTGATAACAATGGAATCATGTACTTATGAGTAAAAACTGTATGTAAAAACAGCTATGGTTTCCAAAGTGAAATAATCCCTTCTTCACTGTAGCCCTACTCGATCCATGGTAACTAATCTACAGTGCTGTGAAAAAGTATTTGCCCCTGATTTCTGTTTTTGTGTGCATCTCATACTAAATTGTTTCAGAAATTAAAACAAAATCTAAGAGAGAAAAAAAGGCAACCTGAGTAAACACAAAATACAGTTTTTAAATGATAATGTTATTTATTGAAGCCAAAAAAGTTATGAAATACCAAGTGGGCCTGTGTGAAAATGCATTTGCCCCAGTAGTTACTAATTCCCAACAGCATGAAGTTGGTTAAAAGGTCTTACCCAGTAACACACCATGCCAAAGTTGAAAAACAATTCCAGAAATGATGAGGAAGAATTTAATTGAAACACATCAGTCTGGGAAGGGTTACAAAGCTATTTCAAAGGATCTGGGACTCCAAAGTACCACAGTGAGAGCCATTATCTCCAAATGGATAAACTCGGCACAGTAGTGAACCTTGTCAGAAGTGGCCATCATCAAATTCCTCCAAAAGCACAGCAACTACTCATACAGCAAGTCACAAAAGAGCCAAGGACAACATCAAAGGGACTACAGACCTCTCTTTTACATCAATAAAGGTCACTGTTCATGACTCCACTATCAGAAAGAGACTGGGCAAAAATGGCATCCATGGAAGAGTGGCGAGGCGAAAACCACTAACCCAGAAGAACATTAAGGCTCGTCTGAATTTTGCCAAAACACACCTTCATGATCCTCAAACCTTTTGGGAGAATGGTCTGTGGACTGATGAGTCGAAAGTGGAACTGTTTGGAAGACAGGGGTCCCGTTACATCTGGCATAAACCAAACACAGAATTCCACAAAAAGAACATCATACCTACGGTCAAGCATGGTGGTGGTGTGGGGATGTTTTGCTGCTTCAGGGCCTGGGCAACTTGAAATAATAGAGGGAAACATGAATTCTGCTCTGTACCAGAAAATTTTAAAGGAGAATGTCCTTTATGGTCTTCAGTCCATAAGCAGAAACTCAAGCGCAACTGGCTTATGCAGCAAGACAATGATCCAAAGTGTAAGAGTAAGAGTAAATCCTAGTCCTAGAAGTAAGTGAAAGACTGATCTCCCGTTATCGGAAGCATTTGGTTGCAGTTATTGCTTGGCACAACCAGATTTTAAGTTTAAGGGGGCAATTAGTTTTTCACATTGATGATGGGTGTTGAATAACTTTTTTTTTTGCTTCATTAAAAATAAAAAAAAATAAAAAGTGTATTGTGTGTTTATTCAGGTTGCTTTTGTTTTATATTGCATTTTGTTTGAAGATCTAAAACTATTTAGTATGAGATACACACAAAAACAGAAGAAATCAGGGTGGGGGCAAATACTTTTTCACAGCACTGTAGCTAGCTAATGCAATTCAATTTAACTCAACTAGCCAACATAATAAAGAACGAACCTAGAGGTCCCTAAGCGGTGCAACAGAAAAGCGTTCAGCCAGATCGCGAGTTCAGATCCCGACGATACAACACCCATCCGTGGTTGGGAGCCAAGGGAGTCTCTGTGAGCTCATGTATGAGGAAGACAGTAGATAGCGCTTTCCTCCGAGTGTACAGCATAAACAGCAGTTCGAGAAGAACACGCATGCCACTATTTAAACCAATGAACCACAACAGAGCTGAATAAAATGTTCCGTGACATCCCTGATTGATTAATAGTGGGTAGGTTACTATTAAGAACCAAGGTGTATTACAGCGGTGTTGCATACATGAGCATATTAGTTCTTATTGCTCAGCTGCTCTCGTGTTAAATGTTTGTTCATGCCTCTTACTGTTACATTTAATTATGCGTGACGTGTGACGCATGTCTTGGATATATTGTGTGTCTTGCAGCGACATACAAGTGTGACAGTTGAGTTGCTAAGGTTGTGCTGTTTACATGAAAGTGTAACGACTCACTTGTAGAGGTCCGGTTGGGGTTGTTCACATTCTATAGTGGCCTGCAGTTGGTCCACCTCCTTCTCTGTATTAAAGGCCTTGGTGTCCTGAACTGCATAATAGGTCTTTGTGTGGACAGAAGAGCACAACAGTGAGCAATCAGCAAGCCAAGGACACACACACACACACACACACACACACACACACACACACACACACACACACACAAGCATGCACACACATTCCCTCTAACGAACTCAATTTCAGTTGCACCAAAAACACAGCTCAAATTACAGTGCAACTCAACTACAAGAAAAAAGTAACAAATCTACATAAAGTTTTATTTTGCTGCAGACTCAGCAGTGAGGTGCTTTTCACTCCTCCTCCTAGAGCATCGTGAATAATGTAATACACACTGCTTTTGCGCCTTAATCACCTTGTGACTGGACTCGCCGTCCAAGCTGGCAGTGGTGACGAAACACGTGCCATCGTCTCGACTGGTGGAAAGCAGGATCAGGTCACAAGGGAACGTCTCGTCCTCCTTCACCAACACCACATCACCCACCTGGCACGCACAAACATACTATGGTTACACCATAGAAAGCCTTTCATGCTATTAAAATTAATTACAAAGGTGAGTGTCGTAAAGCTGCAACATTCATAAAACCACACATGGATTTCTCTTTACTCGTTTGAGAAATCCTCCTCGTTCCTCTATACGTTACAGGTACACATAACTACGTCTCGACTAAAGAAAATCAGTCATTGCACTGCACAACACAAAGCTTTGATGTCATTACCATGCTCTTATCGAAGCTTTGCTGCCTAACACAGACCCTATTCACAGAGTTCCACTCTGGACAGCAGCCAAAGCCGGCTATAGTGAGAATGACATGGACAATGGCTGTTTAAACACAATGATTTAACATCCTAAATGCCTCATGTCAACCACACAAATATATACGCAAACATAAATCTATCATTCTGATGACGGGCGTATCTGGGACACTGTTGGCTTCGGCAGAGATTTGAGTGTTATGTAACAGATCATAGATGCTGACTGGATTATATGGAGGGGGGAAAAAAAAATGCAACAAACTGCATCTAAATGCATACTAGAGTTCTGTCTCATCATTTCGTTTCAGTGTTAAATGCATCAGAATTGGGATCCTAGCCACTGGTAAATATGTGCTGTGTGACGCATTTTACCACATTCATTCATGTGGGATTAAAAAAAAAAAAAAAACTGTCTATTTCAGACAAACACAAAGGAATACTCCAGCATTTTGCAACCTAATCTCTATCCATTGTGTCTATAGCACATTTGTGATTACTACAAACAAGAATTTTAGTGTACTAAGGAGGAACAGAAAAGCTTGTTTACTTCAAATGTAGGACTTGCTGAATTCCGTCAATAAATGCTTTTGCAAAAAAATGCCATAAAGAATTGTTCAAAAATGTTATGCGCTACCAATATAGCATGTTTGAATTACCAATGTACTCACCACAAAACCTTCTGGAAACTTCAAGTAAATAATTACTCTTTAATGTATTGTTCCAGTGTTGGAAGGTTGGATAAACCTGAATAAAAACTTTACTAATAATGCATAACAGATATAGTTTTTAATTCAACCATCACCCTTAGACTTCCATTGTAAATGAGTTATGCGTGCAACGTATTTTGGGGGCTTTTTTTTGTCTCCCTGCACAAAAATATTCTTGTCTGTGGAAATCACACCTGGGCTGTAGATGCACTGGATAGAGACTAGGTTGAAAAACACAGGAGTATTCCTAAGCAAATGACAATAAATGTACTGCAAGACACGACTCCAAACATCTTCCACAGTGACAAAGCAACAGTGACAAGCCGGGTTAAAAGGAAAAAAAAAAAGAAAAAAAAAACCATCCTGAATTATTTAAACAAATACCTTTTGTTGTCATATTTCTAAAATATAGCCCAGGCTTTCTAGAGTTTCTGATACAAGATAGACCTTCACTCATTTTTATTTCACATCTCACTGATAAGTGGCATAACAACGTCTCTGCAATAAGACTAACTTCACAATGAATGTTGGAACACACCAGCATTCTGTCTGTCATCATGCCAACCCTCTGCTGCCAGACACTAACTGGGACAATGCTGTCAGCTGAACTGCATTACAGCAGTCACGCAAACAGTTAGGTCATGCAAAGCCTCAGTCCTGAATATAATGACTTCCTTATAAATGGGAAATATACAGAGCCATTGTCAGTGGCAAATGTCAATGTCATTTCAAATGGCACTTTGATGTGTATTTTTTGCACCATGATGTTGAGTCAACAATGACCCTGCGGTCAACATACGACTGCATGCATTATTAACATGTAGCATGTTTCCCTTCAAGTAACACACCTGCAGCTTGCGACTCTGCTTGCGCACCACTTTGCCTTTTTGGACAACTTGAACGGGACACTGGTTGATTGCGTTGTCCGCCTTGTGCCTGAGCCAGTCCTCATAGCCCTGCACAGAAGAGAGAGAGAGAGAGAGAAAGAGAGAGAGAGAGAGAGAGGTGCATACTATCCCAGAGGTACAAAAGGTGCATCCTATCCCAGCGACAATGAATGTTTTAGTACCCTGTTTTCTGAGAGTGTATAAAATAGATATCATGATGCTTGCATACAATTTCACGATATGCATTGTTAAAAAACTTATGTAATACTCAAAGAATACTTAGATCTGCTGACAAAGGGCCAGGAAAACTTGTAATGTCAACAAACAAATATTCTTGAGTTTATTTGATATACAATGTAATCACTCAGGGGGAGTGAGATGGAAGAAGAATTTCACTTGCTTACCTGTTTGATGGCGGTTACAGTGATTACAAAGAAAAGTGGTAAACCACTGGTGATGGGACTGGTGGGAGTGTCGATGATTAACTGCAGAGAGCGATAAAGAGAAAGGACAAACAGAGACTTTCGGTCTTTCGGTCTGCTTGTGCCGAGCAGGACACTGCTATTAAAAAGACTTTTCATTTCACTGAGGCTCACCTGTACAAGAAAGATGATGAGAAAGTAGAAATTCGCGATTCTTCTAAATTGTTCAAACAAATTCTTCGGAATAAAGTTCCAGAAAGTGTACTGTAGGAAGATGGATTTAGGGAAAACAACATGTTAGATCAGTCTAAGGGGATTACAGGGAAAATGAGGCATGCACTACAATAAGACGTTGCATACAGAAGCTGTTTAAATTCTGTTTTGATGAAAGAGGATTTCATTCAACATTACACTTCCCACAATTTTACACAAATCCATACCTCATTTACACCAATGTTTGCCCAATTTATACCAATTTTACCCCCTTACACCACTTTGTCTCAACTTTTTACACCACTTTCCTGTCATTTTACGCCACTGTTGTCCTTTGTTTTACTTTTAATCTCAATTTACACCAATTTTTCTTTTCTTCACAATTTTACCCCACTATGTGCACTCTTTACCACTTTCCATTATTTACACCACTTTTATTTTCATTTTACACCACCTTCATCCCAATTTTACACAACTTTTTTAATGTCATTTACACTCCCCTTTCCAATATTTATGGCACATTCCTACCCAATTTACACAGATTTCCCCCCATTTAACACCACATTTGACACCATTGTACACCACTACCTTGTACACTAGTTTTTCACCCATTTTACACCTTTTTTTTTTTCCTCCAATCCCTTCCATCAACTTTATACTACATTACATTTGGTCCCCAATTTACACCACCCCTTTCACCTAATTTTACATTACTTGTCCCTATTTTAACCTCTTTTTACACCCTTTACACTACTTTCCCATATTTACACCACATTGGTTTTACACCAAAGTTTGTAAAAAATAAAAAAAAATAAAAAACAATCTCAACAAAAACATACTCAATTTCAGTATCAACAAACAAATGCTTGATGAAAATTTCAGCAAAGGTTCTACCTAAACATTTTTTATATTTTTGGAACTGTTGAGATTATAAGGTAAATTAAGTGCTGTTCTAAGATACAGTGTTCAATATACAATGCTTTAACTTAATCTGTGCATAGAAGAGACTAGTCTCAAGACAATCAAGTTGAAGGAGTTTCAGACCTTGGAGGAGACTATTCTGTTGTCAGGGAACCTCTGAGGGATGTAGGCCTCAGGGGGTGGCACTTTCTGCCCAATATACACTGTCCTGCTGTCCACCCAGTTCTCCTCCCCTGCACACTGTAGAGAGAGAGAGAGAGAGAGAGAGAGAGAGAGAGAGAGAGAGAGAGAGAGAGAGAGTTATTCATTTACTTACTAGCTAATAAGATCTTTCTTCCATTCATCTTCTTCCCTTCTTCCACAGTCTGAGAGCGACTCTCTTAAAGCTCTTATGGGTAATGAAAGCTATGACCTACACAGCTGCACTTCTACAAAATAGAATTCAACCAATTAAAGACTGGATAACATTTCTCTCTAAAAAGCCCATGATCATCAAATTACCCCCAAAGTGCTTAATTATATCAGAAAGTTATATTTGAATCATACTGCTTTTGAAGTGCTCTTTCTAGTGCCACACTTGATGCCTCTTGGATATTCCCAATAAAGGCTCTCGCTAAAGACTCTGATGGCCCATCTCAAACCCTACACTTATTCTTTCGCTTCAGTCTCTGAAAGCTTGATCACCCATTCATTGCCAGCAGCCCAAATTTATCCCAGTTGCACTCTAAATGCACCTTGGCCTTCAAAAATACACATAAATGCTTACATCAATTATATACAACGTTTCTTTATAAAGTGTGGGATTTAACAAAACAAAATGTTGCATAGAAATGTGTGTAAAGTCACCATTTACAGTGCCTTGCATTAGTATCCACCCCTCTTGAAGTTTTCTACATTTTGTAGTGTCACAATCTGGAAATTTTCTGGGATTGTATGTCACAAATCTTCACAAAATAGCCCATTATACTGAAAGTGGGGTGTCAACAGGGTTTTGCAAAATTATTTAGAAATAAACAAATGTTGGGCTTTCAAGCGGCCAACAAAAGTATCTGCCTTATAGCAGGGAGTTCACAA
Source organism: Cranoglanis bouderius (assembly GCA_023630585.1). Lineage (NCBI taxonomy): Eukaryota > Metazoa > Chordata > Actinopteri > Siluriformes > Cranoglanididae > Cranoglanis > Cranoglanis bouderius. The sequence goes on from CM042552.1 coordinate 8,829,622, forward strand.
GTTCAAATTTTGACAATGCAACAGTCATCCTTGGCAAGGAGTCCCAGAGAGCAAAACTAGCCAATGGAGGACATCTGTGAGCTCATGTATGCAGAAGAGGGCAGATAGTGCTTTCCTCAGAGTGTGTTTAGCTGTCCAGTGGCGTTCGAAAAAATGCCAGGGCGAGCTTCACATATCTAGAAGGAAGCACAAGTTAGACTTCTCCCTCACTGGCTGGAACCTGTGGTGTGATAGGGGAAAGCTACTGTAGCTAATGGCCAGGAACTGGCAAAGTGACCAGATTGGGAGAAAACCACAGAAAAATAATTAGTTGAATGGGGGTCGACCTGCAAGCAATTAATGAATCACGTGATTTCAATATGAGTACACCTGTTCCTGGAAGACCCCAAAAATTGTTAGAGAACATATTAGGAAGAATATGGTACTACTACAACTCCGCCTATAGGAGACCATCCACCAAAAGTCAGTGACCGCGTAAAGAGGGCATTAGTCAGAGGCGCAATCCATGCCTCAGCAGCATATTCCTGAATTGAATTGATATTGGCTGGGAAAGACTGGAGAATGGAGTCACTTCAGAAACTAAAACGTCTCTAAGTGAAATAATTAGTGAAGGAATAACTCTCAAGATGTCCTCAGCTTGTTTCGGTCTCCCGTGAATGATGACCAGCTCTTACATATGAGCCATTTAGAAGAGTCAGCAGACAATAAGAGCTTACTGTAGGCACCGGAACATTTAAAATATAGCTGGGAAGAAACCCAACTGTGCAATCACGCTTGACGGCTAACAAACAAACACAGTGACATTAGCATAACAGTATAATCTCTTTGTAATTAGCAACTGAATCACCCATTATATTTATACTTATGTGATCAGATGTAAGACATACAGTACTGTGCAAAAGTTTTATGCACCCTATTTTTGTAGTACAAACTTTGTTACAGATTTTATGACGTCTAGATGATCAAGTCAGTACAAAAAACAATTTTAGATTCCCAAACATTAGTTTTCTAGCACAAAATGAAATGTTACAGAAAAATGTTTGTATGTCATTAAAGAAAGAAGCATATTACGTAAGAGACACTTCTCAGACAAAAAACACAATGAAGGCTGCTGGGTTTTGCTGCAAAAATAAGAAGCAAGTGTGAAAGTCAAAGTCTCCAGAAGAACTGTGGCTGGTTCTGCAAGATGCTCAATAAAAACTTACCAGCTCATTTCCTTATAAAACTGCACAAATTGTACTGGAGTCTACTATATTAATTTTTTTGTCACACCAAATATTGACTTTGTTTCATTTACTACTGTTTACTGCTCTTTACCGATTTTGATTTTTTTTAAATGTAGAAACATTTAATTTCATTATTTAAGGCATCTTTTGTCTTTCAGCATTTCTCTGCATGTGCCTAAAACATTTGCACAGTACTGTACATAACTTTTTTTAAGAATTTGCTTTAAATGGCTACAACTGGGGATCAGTTAGCACGATCACTCATTGTCATGGCTTTAATTCACAGCAACATTAGCAAGCCACCCTTGCTTGGAACATTGGTGCAGCTCAGCATGAGAGAGCAATTTCAACCCGCTAGCATCTCATACACTTCTCATCGCTAATCAAGCTCCATTAAATCGCACACTAACCCGATGGATTCTTTTTTTCTTTTTTTTTTAACGACTGGCTTCCATATGGCTCTTTTTCTCCCTTATCTCTACATCAACTGGAGTTTATACCAAGGTTTGCAAGTCATGCTGGGAAACAGGCTTAATTATCGTTTTACATTCCTCCTGCATGCTAATCACGTTCTTATGTGATTTTAATGGCCGTGACATTTGTGTTCCTGTCATTTGCGTTCTTTCTTTCCCAACTGAGCTACGTCAGCTTTCTCACATTACTCAGTCTATTCAGACTTTCAGTTAAGTCAGGAATGAAACACGACAGTGTGTGCTGTTCTAAGAAGATTTTCAGTGATAGTATGGTGTGATCTGGCCTGACATGAGGAAGAGTTACTATTTCAATTCCAAAGCTTTCCTATGACAAAGTCATTCCTTTTATACCATAATAATTTGCCAAAAATTATGATTTTTATTTATTTATTAAAGACAAACACATCATACTTTATATCTGTTTATCACTCAGGTACATTATAGCAGCTATAAACAGCCCTTCCCTCAGCTGCCTCTCTGTTTTTCCTCCAAGTTAACAAGATAGAATAAATAAATGCAGGTTGTCATATCACTGAGACCAAAAGTCCTCTGTACTAAACACATTGCCATGTCAGAATAATTACAGTTACAGTTTCACCTCTGATGGTCATGAAGCACTGACACAGGAGACTCCTTCCAAAATTGTTAAATAAGCGTCTCCTCATATAAAGCTTCAAACACATCAACAATTATACTTTTTAAATTATGTGAAAGGCCTGCCATACAACCATGCTCTGGTATAAACATTATTAAATGTGAGGCTGGTCCATCTGTCCTTATAAATCTGCCTGTTGCTACATGCATACTTAAAGATGCAGTGTGCAATGTTTAAAAGCTTTTCCAAACCTGTACTAATCATATCATTTCAAAGAAACATGCACTTTCCAAATATTGCCATTCAATTGATCTGTCCAGTTTTTGGGTTTTATTTCAGGTTGCTGTTTACATTTTTCTGGCCCAGAAAATACTACAGCCCCCTTCCAGAATAAACCCATTTTCATTAAAAATAAAAAATAAATAAAAAGTCTCGCAAAGTGCATGTAGTGTGAACAGAAAGCGTTGGGCTTATCAGTGTGTGTTTAAATCACATTTGCAATTCACATGAGGAGGCTGGAGGCTCTAAAAATGACAAACTGCTCCTTTAATCCATCCCAATAGTCAGAACGAACTCCTTATGTGTAAACAAACTGATAATAAAGTGAGCTTGTAATTAACATCAAATTAGATATTTTACTACAACCCATTTCACATTTAACAGATATATTTTTCAAAAACACACACTGTGTAGTCACTCATGTCAAACACATATTAATGAGAGGTGGGGTTAAGCTGTAGATGGGGATTGGAGCCGTGTTGTGGCAGCACCATGCCCTAGTTTTAAAGACACTCGGATTACATGTGCACCACGTTCACCCACACACACACACACACCCACACACACACACACACACACACACACACACACACAGCTCTACCTACCAACTGACCAGCCGAGCGGCTAAACTTACACACCTCTAGGGTGCCATTGCAACTTCACCCAACCAAACACACGCACACACACACGCACACACACACGCACACACACACGCACACACGCACACACGCACACACACACGCACACGCATGCTTTGCCAATATAGTTCATCTTTCAGTCAATTTCACACACACGAGTCCATCATAACAAACTGTGCCGTATAATAAACCAATAAAAATTCATTAAAATCACTGAAGTACACACATACGTTTATTTCTATTTCTTCTAAAACATACTTGTATCCTGGAAAGCTGTCACAGTGTCAGCACTTTCCGCTTCTTGTTTGTAACTATCATAAGATGTTGATAGTTTAGCGTTTATCAGATTAGAGTAGGTGAGCGTTCAGGAGCTCCAGTGTGGGATTTCAGGAGTTTAATGACAGTAAAAGCAGCAGGTGGAGTTGCTTTATGTTTCAATCACCCAGGAAAGACTTTAGAGCTTGAAATTGAATTTGAGAAGCATGACATTAAAATGGGCAAGTGCCAAGCGCTCTCTCTCTCTCTCTCTCTCTCGCTCTCTCTCTCTCTCTCTCGGTGTGTGTGCGTGTGTGAAATACTAACTGCCTTGTGCTTACATCCACTAAAAAAATAGCAGGGTATCATTCACATAATACAGCCAAACACAACACTGGACAGGACAGGACAGGACAGGACAGTTTGGCAGATGGACATGGCTGAAACAGGATACACATGCAGACATGCATTAACACACAGACAGCAGGCCATTTACTAATAGACAATATAGATGCTTACGACAGCAAGACATGATGATGACGAGAACGAAGTGGATCAGGTTACCTATAAATATCAGCAGATGAGTGTAATTAAGTCACGTGCCAAAAGCAAACATGCATGGTCATCTCTTGCTGCTGTTTGTTTGTTCGTGTGTGAGTGAGTGTGTGTGTGTGTGTGTGTGTGTGTATAGTTTGCGACATCTAATCCTCAATGCCACTGCTTGCACTGAATCATCTATTTCCTCTAATCTTTCTGAAAAGGAATGGAAGGAGAGGTCGCCGCTTTAAAATCTCCACAGCGTATGAAAAAACGATCAACTCTCTCTCTGACCAGCTAAAGCTTTACAAATTGGGCTGTCTCCAAATCACAAACGCGATTCTGGCTGTGTCTCAATACCAAGGCCGTAAAGTGTGCACTTACACTCCTGAATTTGTCTTTGGTGCTAGCGGCGATTAGCTAATTCTGGAAAACAAAAAGTCGCAATAAACTTCTGTATTAGGCAACTCGGGCTCCGATGGTCAGGAGTCTCAGATGCTCTGCCCACAGAGCTTGACAACTTTTGTATTGTTAATTAAGCAAGGTTGCATTCTGATTGGCTACGCATACTTCCATGTATACACACACTGTCCACTGGTTCTTGGTTGGCAAACAAGCTGAGAAGAGCATCGAGCCTTACAGATAGAATCTGTGGGATCTTCCCTGGATTATTTATGAACAAGACTGAAAGTTGATGTTTAGCTCATGGTGCCAGAAGGAAAGATAATATCTGTATGAGTCAATACTTTAGTATTGACTCATACTACAATATCTAGAGCAGGAGTTGCCAATTGGCAGACTGAGATTCAAATATCAAGGTACTGCTGTTTTCTAAACATTAACCAGGTGCTCTGTTATGGTGCACACACACACAAATTATATATATATATATATTATGACTTCTATATTATCAAGTCAGTACAGAAAACATTTTAGATTCCCAAACATTAGTTTTCTAGCACAAAATTAAATGTTACAGAAAAATGTTTGTATGTCATTAAAGAAAGCAGCATATTACGTAAGAGACACTTTTCAGACAAATAACACAATGAAGGCTGCTGGGTTTTTCTGCAAAAATAAGAAGCGAGTGCGAAAGTCAAAGTCTCCAGAAGAACTGTGGCTGGTTCTGCAAGATGCTCAATAAAACTTACCAGCTCATTTCCTTATAAAACCGCACTAACTGTACCGGAGACTACTATTTTATTTTTTTTTGTCACACAAAATATTGACTTTGTTTCATTTACTACTGTTTACTGCTCTTTACTGTATTTTTTTTTTTAAATATAGAAACATGTAATTTAATTATTTTGAAGGCATCTTTGCTCTACAGCATTTCTTTGCATGTGCCTAAACTTTTGCACAGTACTGTATATAAATAAAAAGAAAGATTTAATTAACTTACTTAAACAACTTAATTCAAAAACTTAATTAGTAAGACAGGTATATGTTTCAAAGCTGATGTATCTCATCTGTTAAAAGTCAGTGATTCTAACATGTAGAGCCACCACGAAATAAAACCACTCTGAATTGTCTTATTTTCAGTGCCCTCGGTACTTGCGTCCATCAAAACCGAGAACAAACTTGGGCAATGACAGTCAACCAAAAATGCAAGAACAAAACCACACAAATACATAAGCTTGCGAGATTTCATCGGCCAGGAAGACAGTGCTTGAGAAAGTTTCCATTTTCTCCTGAAGAAGCAAAACAGATCTATTAAAGGTCATGGGAAAATGGCACTATTGGGTCTTGAAGTATGAGTACTTGTGTGTCCTGGTGACATCTGCGAGGATCTGGTTTTTCATTTTTAGTTTTAGGTGATGCTTGAGAGCTCAGTGGACCTCCACGAGACCTTCATGAAACATCTATGAGTCCTCCATACTCCTTTTGGTAACAACCTTTCTCAAAACCCTTTGTGATATTGGCTAGGACCAAACATAGCAGATAAGTTTGACATTAGGTTTGTTTGGTATGACCAAAAATATTATACTGTATCATCATGATACTTGAAGACACTATTTCTTTGATACACAATACATGGGTTTGCTAACAAAAAGTTTTCACCAAACATTTCCAGCGTTTCCACCCAACCTGCCTTGTGTCAACCGTTCAGGCTGGTGGAGGTGGTGTAATGGTGTGGGGAATGTTTTCTTGGCACTCATTGGACCCCTTAATACCAACTGAGCAACGTTTGAATGCCACCGCCTATCTGAGTACTGTTGCTGACCATGTGCATCCAGCATGATAAAGCACCAAGTCACAAAGCAAAAGTCAAAATTTTACCAACCACTCAATTATTATAAAAACCGCTCGACTTGGAGGATTGAAGGGCAATAGGGACACTTTCCGATCATGTTGCAGAGCTACAAGACATTCGGGACAGGGCTTAAGTCTGGGCTCATTTGTATTCTGTCCATTATCTCACTGTTGGTGTATCTCTCCATCTCTTCCTCTATCTCACTATGTGTGAAACAGGGACTCGTCTTGTAGTCTTGCCAGATCTGAGTGCCCACACATACACAAAGAGTGCATGGTGGCCCTTTCACCTTACACCCACGCACTCAGCAGCTAATGCGCACACACACACACACACACACACACACACACACACCTCAGGGGCTGGTGTGGCCTTGTAGGAAACCAACAGTGAAAAAGACCTTTTCCAGGATGTGATCAGTGCATGTACTGGCATTCTTGCCGAGTTTAAAAAAACACAAAGAACACACTGAACTAACACATGACCTCAAAAATATATGTGGCTAAAATAAACTGCCATACTTACACAATCTAGACACTCTAAGACAAAACCATAACCTATTGCAGTATATTGATGTTCACAGAAAATATGGAGGAAAAAAGCCTGAGTAAAAGTCAAAAAGTATCGACATTTAAACATACTCAAGTATTCAATAGGAGAAAAGTAAAAACTGACAGAAAGAGCTGACCACAAGTTCATCACGCGCGATCCTGCAGGACTAGCTAGTTTACTAAGCGCTTAGTGAAATATTCTGTTAACTCAGTCAAGCCTGGAATTTGGCTGGCTGTATAGTGAACTTTTTTTGTACTGAATGCACGTCGGAAAAACGAAAAACAAAACCAGCTAATGTAACAAGCTAATTTATAAAACTTGGGGTGTGTGTCAATCAGCTCCCTAGTTCAGTAGTCAGGGCACTGATCAGGGGGTCGGCCATTTTAAGAGATGACTCAATCGCAAAATCCTTCCAGTACACAGGAACGTTCGCTCCCTAAAAAAGATCCCACGATGCACCGCGAAAACTAGGGAGCATCTATGTTCCCTTACTGGAAATTACGTCATATTTTCTGAAGCCTCTCAGCTCGAAAAAAAAAAAAAAAAAAAAAATGGGGGACAAACTCTGAGCCAACTTCATCTACAAACGTAAGTAGCTTGTTATCATTGCTGAAGCTTTCAAGTGATTCATTTTGACTACGTTAAGGATATACATTTTTTTTTCCATATAAAAAACAACTTTTGTGTTTTGAAATGAATTTTTAAAAATCCACTAGCTTGCCTATGATCCTGCTTGAAGTACCACGACAGAAACACGTGTGATTAAGCTAACAAATGTATATGACATATAACGTCAGAAAGATATCGGTCCTGCCTGCTGTTGATAAATGCCAGTGGTGATGTTTTACAAAGCGAGTACGTAGTCATGTGCCGGAAAATGAGTCATCAGTGTTCCAGTGTGTAGTGAGCCAGGGTCCTTACCAGTGCCCGAACTCGTGTACATGATATACTGATTCACTACCTAGGGAGCTGTTTGAGATGTACCCTTAGCTAGCTAGCCAATTTAACTAAATAATTATATGGGGCATTGGGTGTATAAAAGGTATTTATAATCACGGCGCTGTGAAACACGAAAAACTGTCACATAAGAGCACTTCAGTTGTGCGAGCAGTGAGCACCAAGATGTGCACTTTGGGTCTGCACTTTGCTTGTGAGTCAAGGTGCAATTCTCGGCACTGTGCGCTCATTTTTAATGGCCACGCTCGCCAATACTGCTTGGAACAGAGCTAGATAAAATGTTCCACAGATTAATGCATTTAAATCTGAAAGCATAGAAATGTGTTTTGTTAAATATTACGTATAAAAAATAATTTGCTAACAGCAAAGATTTGGAAGGCGGTGGTTGTTAATTTCACACCCCGTGTGTAAACGCGAGTATGAAACCTACCACCGAGAAGCCGAGTCACCTGCTCGCTGCTCTGCGTTAGAGCCGAAGGATTTAAAGCTCAGAATCGAGCTTAGTGCCTGAGCAGCTTAGACACACTGAGAGTGCAGGAATGGAGGGGGGAACTGCGAGAGGAAAAAGGAAAAGGGAAAGAACCCTCCCGAGTGCTTGAAATGTCAGCTTTCATTGGACTTGTTGCCTTTCAACATGACAACCCTGACAAACACGCCTCGAGCAGATCATTATGTAATACACTCACTACAGTTTGCCTTTTCTTGGCCAGAGATCAAGAAAGTTTCACATCTAATATCTAACAAGGTTTCCACTGCCTTTCAGTCCATCTGAGACGAGCTCAGGCCCAGAGAACTCACCGGCGAAGTTTGGCACAAAGTGCTGAGCCACGACCCATCCTTTCTTGCAAAGACTGAGCTCTTGGTGGATGCTCCTTTTATGCCCAATCCTGATACCCTCCCCGTTACCAGTTAACCTGATCCTCCAAAATGGTGTTACTTGAATATTCTATAAACCTTTCAGTCTTATTTTGCCTCTGTCCCAACTTTTTTTTGAGTGTGTTGAAGGCATCAAATTCTAAATTTGTTTATAGTTACAAAATACAATTAAGTTGGTCAGTGAAAACACTGAATATCTTTTCTTTGTACTTTTGTCAGTTAATTAAAGTTTCAAGAGACTTGACAAATCACAGATTTTTGTTTTCATTGCATTTTAGAAAAAATCCCAACTTTTATGGAATTAAAAAAAAAATTATTTGTACATTTCCTTTTCCTCCTACATTTTTGTTTTCTTTAAGCCAAGATCATGGAAAAAGAAAGTAACCGGTCCACACTATTTTGTATTATTATTATTATTATTATTATTATTATTATTATTATTCAAAGACAATGCTTTCCATGTAAAAAGTACTAACAAAACAAACTGGAAAAAAAATATGGTGTAAAAAAATTCTAAAAAAATAAAATAAAATAAAATAAATTGGTAAGTAATTAACTAAATATTCAATTTGATCATTAAATTAATGCACATTTCAACTGATACCTTTCTGTAGCTTTCCTTTTTCAGCATTATTTTCATTTTACTTCTTAGTTCTCTTTTATTTTCAGCAAGGTTAAAGGAAAAGTAAGAAAAATTGTTAATGTTAAAGGAAAAAAAGTATAGAAATAAGTGGCAAAATTTAGAAAAGTCAATAATCAAAAATTATTAAAAAATTAAGTGGTAAAGTAAATAATATTTTGTACATTAACTGAAACATTGTGAAATTAATTGACCATTTAGATTATTGACTGAAATGTTCATTTATTTATTTAACTTGAGTTATACTTTATTTTATTATTATTATTTTATATTATAAATGTTACTTATATGTATATCTTATGTGACCTTCTTGTTACCAACCAAACCAGGTGTCGAGCTTCAGTGTGGCTTAATCTAACATGGCCTCTTTCTCCTGGACGAAATCGTAATCTTCTCAGCTTGGGGATTGTTCAAGGTCAGTGCAGTCTAAAAGACCTGCAGGGTCTGATTTTGGGTGCTGGAGCTGAATGCCGACATCCAGATGGAAATAAAAGGAAAGCTGATCTCAGAGCAGTGCTGTGTTTTAATGGATTTGGCTGAGCTTCCCAGAACAAAAATGGTGCCAAGTGTCTTGGAGGGGTGACAGTGGAGTTATGGGGACGATCAGGTGCGTGGCAAAGATCTGGCAACCTTAACCTCATGAACAAACCCAATGTCCTCTATTCTTTATCTCTGTCGTTCCCACATGAACTGATGCCAGTTATCAGGCGATCTCCTGATCTGCTTATCATGGTAATGTGCGAGTTCACAGATGCTGGTGTGATTATCAGTGCAAAAGAGCAGGCATGTCAGACCGAGAGAATCCACATGTTGTTTTCATGTTGTTCATGTTGTTGAGTCCATGACTGTTCATCAAACATATACAAAGCAGTAAAGATAATATTTGGCATTTAAATCAGATCACATATTCCCAGATTATGATTCATGTGCAGTACTTTCAGTTGAAATTACATTCCCATGTACGACAACAACACAATATCCAGAACATGCTAATAAAATATTCATCTACAGCATTAAAACACCGCTGCTGAGGAATTTAATAACATCCTGCAGTATGTATGGATGGATCACATATTATGGGTGATGACAACTGCACAGATCATCAAGACACGTGCACGTGACAATACATAATCTATAAACCACCACATTGACTTTTTTTATTTTGTATTTATGCTAGGGGACAGGATACCGGGTCACATTTTGCAGGGATTGAAAAAGCAAACATCTTTCCTGGTCATAAAAATGGTAATAATACACACACCCTGTTGTGTGTATTATTGTTGATTGGAACTGTTGACGTCAGTTCCAGAAGTATTGGCACCCTTAATAAATATAGGGTAAAAAGAAACTGTCATAGTATACTTTTATATATTTTGTGTGTGTGTGTGTGTGTGTGTGTGTGTGTGTGTGTGTGTGTGTGTGTGTGTGTGTGTGTGTACAATACTGTGCAAAAGTTTTAGGCAGTTGTGAAAAAATGCTGGAAAGTAAGAATGCTTTCAAAAATAGACATGTTAATAGTTAATCCCTGACCCTGTACAAGTGTACCTAGAAGAACTGATGCGGTTTTGAAGGCAAAGGGTGGTCACACCAAATATTGATTTCATGTAGATTTTTCTTCTGTTCACTCACTTTGCATTTTGTTCACTGATAAATATAAACTATTAACACGTCTATTTTTGAAAGCATTCTTACTTTACAGCATTTTTTCCACACCTGCCTAAAACTTTTGCACAGTACTGTACATTTATAGCTTGTAAAACATACATGATAACAAGAACTTGCTTTGCAGATTATCCACAATTGTAGCTATAAATGGATATGAGGATATAAGTATCATGGGTTGTTATTTAATAAATAAAATATTGTAATCTTTGGAAAATTGCTGTGGTATGAGAGGAATAAAACAATGAGATGCTGTTGTTGATTATTTTACTATAACAGTGTGTTTTATTCGCTACATATACACTATATATATATATATGTTCTGTAGCATCAGCAAGTGTTTACACTGATGACATTAAAAAAAAAAAATATATATATATATATATATATATATATATATATATATATATATATATATATATATATATATATATATATATATATATTTGCTGTCATATGTGTATTCGAGCAACAATACACTGTATAATAAACTGCTGTATAAGAGCACTGCTGGTACTATGTGGTAGCAGAAACCTATCCTTCTCAGCCTGTATAAACATCTCTGGGATGTGGGCTGTATGATGGAATAATCTTCAGTGGTTCAGTTTAAGCTTTTAAAACTGATTAGGATTAAATAACATCTTAAGGACCTGTCTGCATTCAATCTGATCTTATCTTGTGTGCTTAGCCTGCGGTATTTGCACTTTGCAGGTAACTCAGCACCATTTTCTATTTCTGACATATTATTTTGGTTCAGAGCTATTTTTGGGGCTTGGATTGCAGAATTAGAGTACATTTATAGACACGGAGATGCAAAACATGAGGACGGATATCATTGGTGATTATGTCATGTTTTCATGTAAGGGAGGAAAAAAAATCAACTGTATAAATGACTGATTATAGGTCGAGGCGAGGTTACATGGAGGGCACAGTGAAAACAGATGGTAAAGATGTCAATATTTCATGCAAGGAGTGCCAGCAGAAAGGTCCGATCTCAGTGAAGTCGGACAGCACCATGATCAAGCGGTCAATGCTAAAGATAGTGTTTCAGCACAAGTAATGCCGGTCAGATTAATTCAGCGAGATACAACCTGCACCTCATCACCATTAACATGGTCCAAACCGTTCCCATCGTAACATAAAACAGCTCTCAGCGGTATTAAAAGTGGAGCACGGCAACAGAAAGCAGACCAGAATCTGCTCCATCCTACACGCTGGCATAAAATATAGGCCTGTTCTAACACAACCCACACACATCCTGCCATTGATTCAACCAGAGCCCTGATAGCATTCTCCCTGCTTCTGTGTGTGACTCATCACCGCATTATTCCCTCCACCGTCACTGCTGATAAACGATATCTCCACTGTCCAGTGAACTTGTCTTCAATGACCGGCGCCTGGGTTACATCTGAACAGGCTTTCAAAGGCAGGTGCGGTGAATGAAAGCACGTCTTTAGCAAGCGTCACTAGGCCAACAATCTTCTGCTTCAGCCAAAAGCGTGATACACTGTGGGAGATAAAGTGTGTAGGAATGGGGCTTTTGGATCTAGCGAGGGAGGTTAGGCAAAGAATGCTGGAAGAAGAGGAGTTGGGAAAAAATCTTTTCAAATGACACTCAAAACAAACCAAAAAAGGATTTGTAAAGCAATACTCAAACAAACAAAAGATCATAACAAACAAAAAAGGGTTTTAACACAATACTCGAACAAAAACAGAATCTTAAGCAATATTCAAATAAAAAAAGATTGGAAAACAATACTCAAAACAAAAGAAAAAAAAAAGATTAGAAAATAATGATCAAAACAAACCAAAAAGGGTTATAAAATAATACTCAACAAGAGACGTTAAAACAATACTCAGATGTAAACAAAAGAGATTTTATAAAACAATACTGAAAACAAAACAAAGAGGTTTTCAAACAAATCCTTCAAAATAATACTCAAAACTAAAAGTTTTAACATGTTAAAACAAACCTCAAAACAAAAAAAAAAACAAAAAAACAAACAAAAAAAAATTTCAAATCAAACCAAAAGGATTTTAAAACAATATTTGAAACAAAAAGGACAGTTTAAAACAATACTCAAAACAAACCAAAATAATAAATAGGGTTAGGGTTAGGGCTGGGGTTGGGTTAGGGTTAGAACCAACAAAACCAACAAAGAGACTTTAAATCCATAGTGCAGTGTGTTCCAATCTTTAACCCTTTAACATCTGTAGCATATGTGCAATTACTCGAACAATGTGAACATTTCTGATTCTAGAAGTTTCTCTGTACTGAGAATTTAATGGAAAACCCGTCAACCAGAAACTCACTTAAAGTTAAAAATAAAAGCCATTACACAAAGATAGTCTTACCAAAGCTGTTCTTATGTAGTTTTAAACAACACTAGATAAAATGTGGACCCATCTCTGAATGGAGTTGAATTTATAAATACCTTTGACTAAAGAATTCATGAAAACGTTCAATGGGTTTCTCAAATGTTTATTGGTGGCTTTAATAACTACAAATGAGTAATTATTTTGGAAACATAAAAAAAAGGGCCAAAGACTATGTTAAACACTAGATTATGGTTACCTAACTGCATGCACTTTGCGGAATGCTGGCACAGCCATTAACTGGAGTCCTTGCATCTGGGCAAGGGGTTCAGTTCTACTCTGGCTTCCTTCTTCCAGCCTGTAACATCTAACAGGACGCTGAGTCAGTGAGCACTCTCCAGCTGTGCTCTCCATCTGTGTGATCATCCATTTCCAGAAAGACACAGAGAGAGAGAGAGAGAGACAGAACGTCTGAAAGCCACACTAACTTTAATTGATCCTGCTCTCTCAACCTATAATGGTCCCCTCTTAGCATTTTTTGTCATTTACCGCTGTCTATGTCATAACTCGATGCAATTACCATGCTAGCTTTCACTCGGTCGGGGGCTTGCTCCATCTCTTGGGGTGGATGTCAGACCGATGTTTTCCAAGTACACATAAAATATTGAAGCGCTCAGAGCCGGCGTCCATTATCGTAAAGCATTGACGTCTTTTTAAAGGTTTCTCATCGGGCCGCACATTAACTGAGGGCTGAGGGATGTCGGTCGATTGAAAATGCTGATCGGTACACGCCACTGCTGGTTTACAGCGAGGTTAAAAGGGGTATAAAGAGTTTACGAGGCTGATGTTGGATTAATATAAGTAATTGAAAAGAAAACACCGGAGGGAGGTGGCTTAGTGTGCTACAATGTACTAGGGCTCAATGTGTAAGATGGGTAGAAATCTAGGATTTGGCATGTTCTTTTTTTTTTTTTTGTCACAAATGAACGTAGGCCATCGGAGCGTGCCGATTGGGCCGGAGAAACCGTCTCTTTAAACTGTGGTTCCAGACTGAATCTATAATTAACCTGAATCCATGGAAACAAATGGAACATCGTGGGACATCCAGTGGAAAATAACTCCATTATAAAAAAAAAAAAAAAAAAAAAAACTCCCATATGTACAAATTACTGCAGAGTACATTGTAAATGTTAAGTGCATCATGTTAACTACTTTAATATCTGATCTTTTTTGTCACACATTTTAATAAAGTGTATAGTAGAATATACAGCTCACTGACTTTCTCTAAATGACAGCTCAGTCAAATGTATGAAGTCTGTTCGAAGAAATTTCACTATTCACTTATTATAAAATTGAAATTGTAATAATATTTACACATTCAAAGGTGAAAACTAACATTCGAATGTTTAAGATCACTTGTTATACTTTTAGTCACCAAGTCCATGGAAACATGCTACCTAAAAGTGGTGGTCTGAATAGCTGCATGTAATTACTGGGTATGTCTCGATCGTCTCCTTAGCTCCCCAGGTCGTGAATCAGTATATCGTGTACACCAGTTCGGGCACTGGTAAGGACTGCTCACTACACATTGAGACACTGATTACTGAATTTCTGGCGGCATGAGTACATACTCGCGTTGTAAAACGTCACCAAAAATTAAAAACTTAAAAATATTTACGTTTTATATGTCATATAAATTTGTTAGCTTAATCGCACGTTTCTGTCATGGTACGTCAAGCAGAATCGTAGGCTAGCTGGTGTTTTTCTTTTTTAAAAAATCATTAAAAGTCGTTAGACTCAAACAAACCGTATATAAAACGTCAAAATAAAGTTAAAAATTGATAACAAGCTGCTTACATCTGTAAATTAAGTTGGCCGAGAGCTCGTCCACCATTTATTTGATCTAAGAGGCTTCAGAAAACATGACGTCATTTCCAGTAAGGGAACATAGTGAGCACTGATGCTCCCTAGGTTTTGTGGTGCACTGTGGGATTTTTATAGGGAGCGAATTTTCCAGACTCAATTAGCTCCCTGATCAGTGCCCTGACTACTGAACTAGGGAGCTAATTGAGACGCACCCATTGACAATTTATATTCATATATTTTCATTTATGTATCTACATGCGTTGCCAACTTGCATATAAACAACGGATTAAAGAAGTGTCCTAAAAGTGATATCAGTCTGTACAGGATTACACAGAATTTTTTTGTGATTGTTGCAGCCAAAAATGCTTGATTTTGGTGCTGATTTTGGTGCTGATTTGATTCTGCTTCTTTTCCCAAAATTTTGCAAGTTTTTGTGGGGGTTTTTTTGTGGAAAACTACTTGAATTGGCAAAATCGCAATTGCACGGTCTTTGGTAAATGAGACCTTTTAGCTGTACTCATGTTCGGTGTACGTGAACTGAAGAGGGCTTTCACTGAATGCACCCAAATCTGCCGTCATTTTGACATATTGCAAACCGAATATTGAGGAGTTTGCTTGTTTTTGCGTTCTGCAATCTCACTACATCATTACGTTACACCCTTTGTAGTAAGCATATATGAAATCATTTGGGACCGGGGCTTGGCCGTGTGTTACTTCCTGACTGAAAATGTCAGATTTTAAAACGGAATATAAAAACAGTGATAAACATCAGTAATAGAAAAATACTACTATGGGTAAATCTGAAAAACAATGTCTTTGCTTTTAGAAGGAAAACAATTTTCTCCTTCAGTGGTTTATGCAGTCTGAATGTAGAGTATCTTCTCTACCACTGTATTAGCTCTTTATATCTGAAATTACAAGTTGAAGGTGAGTTTTTAAAAATCTGCCAGCCATTGTCAGTGAAATCATCGAGGACCTTTTAGTCTAACAGTCATTTTCAGGTTTAACTCTGACTTCTTGGGTATAATTTTGTCTTTTGTGAAATTCTCTTGTGAGAGCTTCCTCCTCATGCCGTCTTGATTTTTTCCATGCCACTGACACACTCTTGCTCTTTAAATGTCTGGGTCCTAATTTCTCCAAAGCCGTCGTGTGACAGTGTGTTTTATAAAAGTGCTTCATGTAAAAACCCAATTAATTTTGACAAGTTCTCCATTCAGCATTCAGCTCCAATTCAGCTCCTGTGGATCATTTTATCCCACTGTCAACGGCTAAATATGCTCATCAGTTTAAAGTAAGTAAATTCGTTTTTGCTCTTTTGTTCACGGTGGAATCCATCATGTACTGTAAGAAAATTTTGTACTTAGTACGACAGTTGAGAAAAATAGACGGGTGGAGAGAGAGTCAGAACTGATCATTTAAACACTCCATTTTGTGCAGAAGCTCAGATCTCCATCTGGACCGGCATGTGACAGCCCCCGGGGCGTCGAGCAAAGATCACATGCCCACTCGGTCTTGTCGCTCACGTTTTAAAAATGTGACCAGCAGGGTTGGGTCTCTCTCACACACTCATTCACACACACACACACACACACACACACACACACACACACACACACACACACACACACACACACACACACACACACACACACACACACAATCTATTCTGTGATGCCGGCTGACGCTACTAATCTATGGCCAGTCCCCTAGGCAGTGATGTGTAATCCTTACAGTTAGGGATTATCACCAAGACACTGAATATGAAGCAAAGAGTTTGCATTTAGCAGTGTTAAAGGTACAGTCAGTGATTTTAGGGGTCACCTGATGCTGTTTTGAAACAAAAATTCAAAAATACCTTTCCCTCTAATCTCAACATGCGCACTCCCCAGGCTAGAACACTTGAACGTTGGTGCTTTCTGAACTGACAAACAACATGATTGACAGGTGAACAGAATCACGCCTCCTTGTCATGAATGGCTGGATGTTGGATGGTCCGCATCACAGGAGGCTGAGTTTATGAGGAAACACGTGAGGCCATGTAATTGAAAAGGAAATGCTGGAGTTGGTTTAGTGTGCTAACAGTTTGCTGTGGCTCAATGTCTAACATGGGTAACAAATGAATGTAGCTCATTGGAACATACTGATCAGTCTTTAGAAACCTTAGTTTTAATCTCGTTTACACAATCCAGGATGCCACAAAGGACAGTTTTTTCCTATAAGCATAAATTAGGTACTTGTTATTAAGTCCTTGTGCTTTTATCGATGTGTTGACGTAATTTCCACTGAAACAGGAAGTCAGGGCAGGACATATCAAGTGGCTCCACCACCTTTTTAAGCAGCCAATAGTGTTTAGCTTACTCCACAGCCTGGGCTAAGACAAACTTGACAGTTAGTACCATGGACATGTGCCCGAGCACGTGAATGAATTCAAACCATTTCCTTCTTAACCAGCTTACAGTTGGAAAACTGAATAAAAAACACGCATTCAAACAACCAAAGACACATTTACAACCCGTGCTTGCTGATGCGATTTCTCTCGCTCAACAACGGCAACTTGGGCACGGCGATTTTTATAATGTTGGGGACGGGACATTTCAGATTCTAGAGCATTGGATTGGACAGAAAATCTGATGAGAACCTGAAGTGCAGAATGATGTCACCAAAACTGTTAATCTGTGTCAGTGGTAGAGAGAGACTGTAAATTCTGAATGCATATATCTTCTAAATGCAAATTTTGTCATTGTTTTGGAGCACACAAGCTTATAGATAACCTAAAGCTACCTTATTCATACTAAAAGCCACAAAACTTCCATTTTGATTTCATGGGGACTTTAAGCCTAGACGGCTGAAGAAATGCCTTTGAATATTTTGTTGGAAGAGTAAAGAAAAGTCTAATAAGCATAAAGCAGTTCTTTACTTGCTCAAGCAAACTGGCAAAATATTACAAGAAGTGTTTGAACTTTCAAGAAAATCATTGACTGCACCTTTAATACAAAAATCTGCAATTTCCCCACATCATCTTTAACAGCAAAATACCTATGTTCAGGTTTAGGTTACTACATTCATACAGGTATCTACTATAATCTTCCATCCACCATGATTAAATCTGAACCATTCCATCTAGAGTAAACACCAACTGTTCGGTAATATCTCATATTATATCACTTCCCGTTTCTGACTCAGACTCCCTCTGTGCCTTTGTGGCTCTGACCTCCTTCCACAGGTACTCATCATCATCATCATCATCACACTCAGATTAAGCAGCCTGCCTT
The DNA here is from genome assembly GCA_023630585.1 of Cranoglanis bouderius. Classification (NCBI taxonomy): domain Eukaryota; kingdom Metazoa; phylum Chordata; class Actinopteri; order Siluriformes; family Cranoglanididae; genus Cranoglanis; species Cranoglanis bouderius. Next base: position 8,848,020 of record CM042552.1, read on the forward strand.
ATGCTTTTGTGAACAACCCTAATTAGCCTAGTTCAGTAATAAGGGAGGTGTAGTGCCGCTCATCTCCTGCTCTCTCTACAGAGGCACGGAGAACAGAACGTGTGTCACGTACAACCGAACAAAATCAAACCTTCACCGACTGAAAGCCGGTCATGCGAAATACAGAAATGAATGCATTTGGATGGGATGTCTAAAAGACTATAAGCTGCATGACGTAAAAGAGTGTTCTTGACTCAGCAAACACCGACATCTGGCTCAAACAGCTGGCTGTACTCACTGGTCAGATGCGCAGAAATAGCTGAGGCAGAATATTCCAGAAACACACCAATCACAAACAGGCGACAGATACCAACCCTTGATGTTTTCAGCACAATTAATCATAATTTAATAATTATTGTTGGCTTCCTCAATTGAATAAACACCCAGATTAGTGAGCTTAGTTAAAGTTTAGCTAATTTGTTAATGTTTGTTTGTTTTGACACTGGTGCATTAAATAATGAACTTTATTTTTATTTTTTTTCCATATTTTTCATTTTTCAGGTAGAATTTCATAATCAATTATATATTGCATATCTTTTTTACTAAACATTTAAGGTCATATAGTCCATGTATAAACATTTCCTTAGATAACAGAATGATTTGTGTTGAAATTTAAGACTCTATTATTCACTAAACTTCTGTTTATGGGCCTTTTTAATTCCAGAACATTCTGTTTTGAAAGAGGAACAGCCACATAATCTCACACACTGCTTACTAAATTTTAAAACCAGACATTTGATTTAGGTTCATGGATTTTCGTAATATCTCGAGTCTGTCCTATATATAGTGCTTTGTAAATAATGAAATATTTTGATAAACTGTTACGGAAAAGTGTGAATATACTGTAGTATCATATTTATCAGAATACACCAAAAGAAAACAAAAGAAAGAGAAAAAACTTAGCTAAATGTTACCTGTTTGCTAAATCACACCAGGACTGTCCAAAAGAAAAAAACAGACATGACTTTTACTCCATTCTCAGGTGGCACAAAAAACTTCCATCCATGGAATCGCGATATCCATTTAGGATTTTCAAGACAATAATAATTATTCTTTGTTGCGGCTTTACTGGGTCTCTACTGGTAATTCATTGCCATCTATTGGTGGCATGTTATGTCTAGTGGATACCATTAAGACCAACAATAGTTAGTTAGATAGTTTGTAGTGGAAACCATTAGAATTTCTGTGAAGGTTTCTGTTTTTTTCTTAGCAGGGTTGTATTACTTCTTGGAGCTTGAACGTTTTGGTTACTTTGGACTGTAAATGGAGGGACAGAAATCTCCCAGGTTTCATTAAAAATGTCTTCATTTGTGTTCCGAAGATGGACGAAAGTCTTATGGGTTTGGAACGACATGAGGGTGAGTAATTGATGACAGAATTTTCATTTTTGGGTGAACTATCCCTTTAAACTACATCAAATCGCTTGACCCCTGCTTTATGATTCTTACACGCTTGTATGCGTGTAGTTTTAGCTCCGTATACAAAAGAGCAAACGTGTCTCCAAGGCCAGTAATAATGTTTATGAGCAGGAGGCCACAAAGCTGGCTGAGATGAATGACCCTCTTGTCACTGCGAGTCATTTCTTGTGTTGGTGTTAATTAAAATGCGGAGGTGGGGGTTCAGTAATCAAAGCCCCCCAGGTGCCTTTTGTTCATAATCAGAAGTGTAGATGCGGTGATGCTCTAACCGACAAGCTTGTGGAGCTGCAATCACAATCTAGCTCAGGGACACCATTTTGATTATTAGCCTTCGTCACTATGTGTTATTAAACAGGCCAGATACAGAAGCATTATTTCTGAGAGATGCTTTGTAGATGTGGACCAGAATGTCCTAATACAACCCTGCTAAGAAAAAAACAGAAACCTTCACGGAAATTCTAATGGTTTCCACTACAAACTATCTAACTAACTATTATTTGCATTAATGACATAACTAGATGTCCACTAGACATAACTAGACATCCACTAGACATAACATGCCACCAATAGATGGCAATGAATTACCAGTAGAGACCCACAGGGACCATTACAGTTTCCAATAAAACCAATACAATTCCCTTTATAACCATTAAAACCATTCCAAATTTAGGGTTTCTATTATTTTTTCACTAGGGAAAGTCCTAATCCAATACCTGATATTTTTAGCAATACGAGTTATACTACATGTATATATGTGCACAACTGCAATAATCAAAACCATTCAGCTAGCAGAGAAACAAAATCAAATTTAGACACAGTACACAAGCTAGCCAGCTCCCTAAACACAACACTGCACTAGCAGTTAGCTTAACAATGAGCAGTTAGCTTAGCAACTTCTCCATCACAATCTATTTCACTTTAGTTTGCTAACAACCTAGCTAGTGTTAGTCCAAGTCTAAGAAAACTAGCTAACACTAGGCTAAGTATTATATTGTGTAAATCAGTAGCAAGGTCACTAGCTAGCTAACATTAGACTAAGTATTATATTGTGTTAATCAGTAGCAGGCTTGCTAACTAGGTAACATAAGACTAAGTATTATATTGTGTAAATCAGTAGCAAGGTCACTACCTAGCTAACATTAGACTAAGTATTGTGTAAATCAGTAGCAGGCTTGCTAACTAGCTAACATAAGACTAAGTATTATATTGTGTTAACTAGTAGCAAGGTCACTAGCTAGCTATCTGACATTAGGTTAAGTATTATATTGTGCAAATCAGTAGCAAGGTTGCTAGCTATCTAACGTTAGTCCAACTATTATTCTGTGTAACATGACAATTAGCTTTTTCTCAGCACCCTTGTTTCCTGAAGTAAATTTCCACAGAGTTTAAAACCAAACCATCGAACCAAACCAAGCAGCTACAGGATGATTTGTGCCTTAATGCTTAATGACAGTTATTTTGAAGCAAAATAAATAAATAAATAAATAAATAAATAAGAGGGAAAACAGGAAAACATACAAGACATTTTATGAGGGAAAGAACTATTGTTCCCATAATGCATTGCAGATTATGTCACAGGATCACTTTCCCTCCACTTTTAGTCTGTTAGTACTAACACTGTTGTTGTGTGTTCATTTTCGCCAGAATGTTATTAGCATCTAGTATCTAATATACTGTAGTATCTAATATCTACAGTAAATATGATCTACGCAACATGTTCATAAAACGATGCTTTCAACAACATGGTTTACCGTGATGCCGATTCATAATCCATGGTTACGGTGACGTCTCTAATCAGCGGTTTTCGCTGTGGGATTCTTGCTAATGTAGTACTGAAATGAGATGTTAGTTTTCAAAAACAAAGTTGGAATCACACTGACGTCATGGTTTCTATGGAAGCGTAACACCTTCTGATTTTGGTCAGTAAAGAAGCTTAATTAATTAAGCACAATTTGCGCTCTTCATTAAAATATGATTCATCGTTCAGTATTACTAGCCTTTGACAAAGCTTTGTATTTGTATTCATTATTATGGGTACATCCTGTTATCACCTACTGCTGCGATGGAAAAAAAGAAAGAAAAAAAAAGCACCACACATCATCCGCTGCATTCAGGCGGCTGTTGCGTGTGGAAAAATCTGAAGCAGCAGGTTATATATAAAAGTGTCTGAATCATGCTTCAGCAGCTGCCTTTGACTACCATGCCATCCATCCAGCATCTCAATACTGAACCTGGTGTGTTGTAGCCTTTGATAAGCCGATATATCATCTGCTCTGCTTGCTGTATCCCATTGTGAGTGTAGACAAGTGACTGAGAACTGAGAGAAAATAAGCTAAATCAATCGCTCTCCATGTGTTTTGTTTGTTAAGAGCCGATATTGAACTGGGTTTCTTCCATCGCATTTAAAGTGCTAGAACCTTGTGCATGTATATCTATGCAGGACTGTTTGGTTTTCCCTCCCAGACTTTTCTACATCTCAGTTTTTCTTTCTTACAACAATTAGTCAACACTGACTCATATTCTTTTTTTTTTTTTTTTTTTACAATCTTCTCCATCTTCCAAACACCTAAGAAGACAAATAAGATAAAATACGCTGAATAAGTGTCTCGTAGGGAGAGTTATCTGATTAACAACCACTGCAGGAGACATTGTGAACTCTCTGCTCACCGAGATGCTTATCATACATTGTAAAATCCATCTAATCAACACATGCTGTGTGTAAATCCTTCCTGTTTATTCACTCTCTGCATTTTAAAAAGGCCCCATAACAAAAAAAAAAATAACAAAAAACAAAATCAGGTTAACAGACTAAGCAGGACAAGACTCACCCACTATTGATATGCCTTTGAATTCTTATAACTCTACCAAGGAATTTTTACTGCAGCTGGAGTCATGCCTGGATTTGTTGAAAGCATGCAAAACGTAGACAGGTGCTTTTTGAGTTCAGCCAAATAGTTTAAGTTAATTTGGCAGGCTGTATATATACAGTACCTAACTGTGACCCCGTAGGTGCACTAAAAATCTTCTTAATATTGTAAACAAAATGTACTAAAGGTTCACCATATTTTAAAAATAAATAAATAAATGTATAAATCCCCCCCAAAATTGGATTGAATAAACAAACCTGGGGAAAATGTTGGAATGAAACATAATGAGCGCCACAGATGTAATTTAAACTGGAAATAGAGCTCCAGTGTCGACTAAAATGCCCAAATTTCACTGCCTCTTTATCGGGCATCGTAGACTGCAGTGGCATAGGGCTGGTGTTGTTTGAAAGCTACGGAAGAGCTCTTTTTTTACATGGTTGTTATTTTCTTTTCCCAATTTTGAAATGAAAAAATTATAGATATGGCAAAAGTAATATACTGCAATTATTTATTTATTTATTTTAAAGCTGAGATATACTTACAAATTTCATTTATTAAATAATCAGTAATTTGGTGACAAAAACTGTATGCAAGCCTTTAGAAATCCTGCACTTAGAAACAGAGCTTGTGCTAAATAATTAAATAGCAAATGGTTATTTTTAGTTTGTTTGTATTTTTGTGTGTAGAAAATGGTCCAAAGGCATTCATTTTCATTAATTGTGACTAACCAGACAAGCGAAAAATTAAGAAATTGCCCACAGTCACAAAATTGATCTGCTTAAAGTATCTTAAACCCATCAGCAGCCTTGTAATCTGCCTTCTGTGAAGATGCTTTTGCTGGTCTTTATAAATCAAGCCCGAGTTTTCTCTACAGCTGGCCTAGTCTGGCTTTATCCCAATGTAATCTGAATGTTACACAACAGTTAATCCAGAAGTTCCACTTTCTCCAACTTCCCCTCACAGCCTCCAGTTTACAGAGTATCCAATTATCCAATCCAACAGTCATCTCAAAACGTAGTGTCAGAGACATTAATGTAGTGTTAATTGTTTATTTCATGTTAGCTGCATCAAGGCCATTTCCCCCTAAGGACAACATGGCAGTTCAATGTCAGAGTCCATTGATCGATGCAAATTCAGTGTGTGATTTAGTCAGGCTGTCCACGATGTTCTGACAAACACATTTTTCAATAGATCTTTTTCACTTCAGATGGCGCGTCCATTACTGTGTCAGCTAGACGTTCTCAAGACCACACAGAACACAGGTGCCTGAAGATAACACAAACCCAACACCCGACATGCAAAAGACTATTGGTTGACTATAGTAAAAGAGATAAATAATTTATCGAAATCTTTCAGTTTCAGTTACGGGCACGTTAAAAAGTACCTAAACACATTCCCGAATCTGTTGTTGAAAGTTGTTATTCAACTCCAACGTATGGGAATCCCCATATAATCTGATATGCTGACTGTACATAAAAGTGAAAGTACAAGCCCAGGATACCTGTGCAACATTCTCTTCTTCAGTGAGTAATTTTACCCATCTTTCACATGCAGTTATGTTCGTGTTGCACGACAGTGCAAGAATTTCAGTCACAAATATGGCAACCACAATGGAAAAATCACGCTACCACGCTACTTGCTCAAATTTCCCATATTCATATGTATTTATGGCAGTAAAAAGAATTCCACTCTACAGCAGTTTAACCTCATCTCCTTCTCCAGTACAAGCAATACTGATGTCCTGCTGTGTCGAACAAATTACACCATCCATCATTGTCATATCGGAAATGTTGACTAGTTAAAAATGGAGCGTGATGACAGAAAGACAAAATCCTGAGAGAAACGAGGACAGATGACGCCATTGTTATCATCAAGCCTTAGATAATCAGGTGCTTGTAATGGGAGGATGAGTGAGAACTGATGCCTGAGAACAAAGTTCTAAAAATATCCTTATGATTATTAATGTCCTCTAGAGGCTAAGTAGACAAAACTAGATTTCCCCCAGAATCCTGTGGTTTCAATAAATGAAATGCTCCCTCGCCTATTGTTCTGCTGGGCTCCTGAACAATTTTGAGAAAAGGAAGAGTGACTAGAACATTCTTGCTACTATTCTTTCCTTCCTGTCTTTCTTTTCTTCCTCAGCATTAGATTTTCAGTGGTTTGACTAATCAGGCAGTCGTAGTGGTGGGCTTTTACACCAAAACACGCTGCTGAATAGTGATCGACAAAGCAACTTGAGAAACGAAAAAGAGAGAATAACATCCATCAGTGATGTCGTCTTGGAAATGTGGGAACCTGTGATGGAGATGTAAAGCAGAACCATGAAATAAAACCACTTGGGCAAACTCAAATTATCTCCCAACTTGCACCCAGTCTTCTGTAGTCTTCATTTTTGTTCAAGAACTGAAAAGATCTCAGTGGCTAACCAAAAAACACCATAGCCTGATCAGTGAGACAGATGAGCATCTGGGTCTGGCGACCTGTGAGTTGTATTTATATGAGCCACTTCAGAACAAAACCCCGGCTAATTAAAACGCTTTCATTATCCGGTGCCTGGATGGCGCTTGCTAATCTCGTTGTCGGTTGATGTCCATGTTAATGATATGCTTGCATCCGTGGCCTTGATCTCACAGGTGATTAATTTAACTTGTGTGGCAGAGCGACCAAGCATTTTACACTTCATTTGAGGCCTGTCGGATTTGGTAGACGGCACCATTAAATAGCCAGCGACGTGAGCCGAGACTGATCGTGTGTACTCGCGCTTCTCGATTATAGTGCTGCATAATCTGCAATTGCAAACAGCAGTTCGCATGCCTTTTATAGGCTGAGTCATGTGTATTAGAGCAGACAGAGTTCATAACTGTGCATAACTGGGATAAGTGTTCCACTTTAACACAGTGCGACCTAAATGGAAGAGGAGCATCTGAGAATACTTTATTATTAGAGCGTAAAGAAATGCGGAGCTGTAATGGGTCAGCGATTTTCATGGTAGATTGGTGGTCACCTTGGAAGTATTATTCCTTTCGTTTCTAGGGAAGTGAAACAGGAAATGCGGAGAGCAGGGGTTGTCAACTGGTGGACCGAAATCCAGATGTGGACCCAGCAAAGTATTTCACCAGACCGAATATACTGTAGCAGAGCTGCTAAATGTATTTTTTAAAAATTGCCTTGAATTCAGTGACTCTGGTTTATTACTTATGAAACACTGCAGTTATAATTTATCCAATCACTTGCATTCATGCAAATTATTTAGCTGAAGGTAGCTCATCAGACCAGAGACTAGCTACAGCGCTGGAGATATTAGCTCAAAAGGGGAAGAGGTGCTGAGTGGGGGGAACAGTGCCTTAGTGGTTAGCACGTTTGCCCCACACCTCCAGGGTTGTGGGTTCAAATCCCCCCACCGCCCTGTGTGCATGGAGTTTGCATGTTCTTCCCGTGCTTCAGGGGTTTCCTCCCCCCATCAAAAGACATGTGTTGTAGGCTGACAGGCATTTCCAAATTGTCCATAGTGTGTCCTGCAATGGATTAGCACCCCGTCCAGGGTGTCCCCTGCCTTGTGCCCCGAATCCCCTGGGGTAGGCTCCAGGCTCCCTGCAAACCTGTGTAGGATAAGCGGTATGGATGGATGGAACAAACAAAGGTCACATTCCTTCATCTGCGATATCCTGATCAGAGTCACTAATTTGTTTTTTCTTTTTGTTTTTATGTAACAAAATTTACTTGAATACCTCTGATGTAGAGTATCAAAGGACATAATGTTTCTCTCAGACACAATCTCCCAATCTTCCAATCTCATTACCATATTGTGTAAGTCTAAAAAGCTGAGTACCACCAGCTGAGAATATTTATTGTCCATTTTGTGTCCTCTGAGTAAAGACAGGACGTGTTTATTCAGGCCTGCAGGTCACATGCTAGCTTCGTGACATCCTCAGACAGACACTACTTGTTTTTCTCATTCTCTCTCTCTCTCTCTCTCTCTCTTTTATACACACATCTGAATCCACAGCCAGGGGAACAATCAGGCTGATGACTGCATTCTCTGATCAGCAGTCTTATCACTGTGCTGCCCATTTCCTTCTCCTCTATTCTCCAAATGCGGCATTAGAGAGACAGAAATTTCCAGGCGAAGACTATGTGAACACTCGTGATAAGAAACAGCAACTAAGCTAGTGCTTTTTAAGGTCACCTTACCAGACAAATTTTTATACAAACTTAAGCCTTATATTTATATGTTTCCAAATTCGATTGGAAAATATGATGTTCCACATTCAAGCTCATCTAGCTTTGGCTTGACCTGGTCACTGACTGATGGACGCATGTGATCACTATGAGATTAAGTGCACGTGGGTGGTCACATGACCACAGCACTTCCTCCCACAGCAACAGGATCAGCTGACCTGTCCACTCGGGTTAATCGCCTTTAACGTTCCAGACCAGCTAATTGCTGCAGTGGAAAGAGAAAAACTCGAGACAGAACAACAAACAAGAATAGCTGTAACATTTCCTGCAAATCCTGTATTATAATTCATTAGAATTCATCATATAGCACCTAATACACTCTAAGCCTGATTAACTACTCATGATAAATTTTGGTTTCATGTGCAATGCATTGCAATACATAACTTTATAATACCAGCATACATCATGCAATATAACACGTGTTTGTGAGAACATTGTAGACATGGAGGTTATAATGCTCTATAATGCATTATGACTTGCATTCCATCTACTACACCAGAGACTTTCATATGCACATGCTTTACTTTATAAACCATATATAAAGTAATAATTTGAGGATACATATTACCTTATAATATCTCGAACATTGAAGACAAGTCATAATGCACTATAAAACAGGTTCTGCATTATGACCTGCAGCACTGATACTATGCCTGTGTTATAGTGTATTACAATGGTTACGTCTATTCTAATAATATCATATGCTCATACTTTATTAAGCATTATGGATGGTCTGTAACTACTTAACATAAGTGTGTATAGTAATGGTTACATTAATAACTCTTTATAAAGCAGGAGCACATGGCCTTGTGTCAGAATATATAAAGCATTATACGATCTGTTGAAGACATGTCATAACACAGGCACTGCATTATAAACTGTGGCACAGATACTAAAGCTGTGCTATAATGCATTACAAAATTAACATCTATATATCCTGACATTACAAAGTCATAAGTTCATGTTTATTAAGCTTAATGCATGGGCCATAACTAATTAGTGGTTAGATGGTAACTATGGTTAGATTTATAACACTTTATAAAGCATGGGCACATGACATTATCTCAAAATACATATATAAAGCATTATAATTTTGTTCATAAGAACATTGTAGACACTATTATTGTTTACTAAAACATAAGCACTGGGACAATATCTGTACCACAAGTTATAATAAGTTATAATGTGTTATAGTGCCTTACAAAACCACTGTCTGCAATATTCATTTGTTTATGCTGATAGAGTGTTATACATTTAACCATAACTACTTGTAAGTATACAGGCTTATGTTTGGTGCAACAAGGTCTCATGGATGCTATATAACTGGTTATATATGCATTTATAACGCATTATGAAAACAGAATTCAGAGTAAATGAAAATATCATTTGTACTTTTACGTACAACGGTTTCTTGTTCTGTCTCAAGATTCCCCCCTGACTTCTGCATTATGACAGGTGTTACAGATGCTATATAATGCTATAATGATATAACCGTGTTTATGATGCATTATGAATTCAGGATTTACAGGAAGTTTTATCCAAATGATATTAATATTTTGTCAAAGTGTGACATTAGAAATGAACCTGAAGTCATTTTTTTAAACCAATTGGAAATTTTCCAGTAGGCAATGAAGAAGGAACACACACACACACACACACACACACACACACACACACACACACACACACACACACGCAGCATCAAACTGGAACTACCAGCTTAAAAACCAGCTTCGTAGGGTCATGTACAGTTTTGCCACTACCATCAATCAGCCAAACGCACTCTAAATATAGTTTCACTATAGCAACCACATAAGGACTGATTAGTTTGTTGTGTTTGCTCTCTAAATAGAGCCATCGAGACGAGCCTCCTTAGCAAAAGCAGCAGGGACGAATACAGATCTTTCTCCATTCTAAAAATAAAACTAATAATTAGGACACTGTCAAGGTTGCACCAGAAAAAGCTTAGTCAGGGAAAGCTGTGCATGAGAGAGGAGAAAAATCATTCACTGCTCTAAATTTAAACAATTAGGCCTCTTTTTCATGGTCATCGAGGGTAAGTAGGAGGGTAAACAGGAAGAAAAAGGGTAAACAGCATGCACGAATCCGTCCTCTCCTCACATAAAAACTACAACACACTGCCTCAGGACAGACCACCTTGGATCAGTTAAGATTAGCTTTACTTCATATAAATAAAACAAGTTCGGTTTTATTTTGCTAATTAAACACATGACGAGAAAATCTACTCACATCGTCCTCATTTAGATTTACATTTAGATTTATCACCAACCATTGAAGGTGCGGTCTGCAAGTTTGAAGTATGTTCTCCTCATATTGGAGAAAGTATCTCCTTGGATTCTGGTTTCTATGCCATCCCAGACTCTTCAACCAGCAAAAAAAAAAAAAGAAAACCCACTGATGTGGACCACCAACATCCAACCAATCATCTATTTGCTTGTTAAACATGTTGCTCTTCAAGCCACGTGTTGTATTTGTTTGAATTATTTGAATGATTATGAGCTTCAGGTAACATCCACAAAAAACAAACAAACAAACAAACAAACAAATAAATAAATAAAAAAGGAACAGAAACTTATAAACCTGTTCTCAAGTTAAGAAAGACACTAATGAGTTATGAACCACATGGCCTGAATCAGCAGTACTGTTGTGTTACCTGATGTGACATCTCAGTATGGTTTTATTATAATGACGATACCTGCGTAGTCCTACTGAGGGGGCGGGGCAATAACAAAGGTACATTCTCAATATAGACCTTCCACAAATCATTCTGTTGTGTAGGGCAGAACTTCAGGTGCGCACGCACACGCGCACACACACACACACACACACACACACACACACACACACACACACACACACACACACACACACACAATAACCACAAGGGATCTGAGGGAGGAAAAAGCTGGCACTCGTCTGTTTTAGTTCAAATGTAGACAGTTTATATACACTTTCTTTCTTCCTATTCTAGGAAAATATACTGCATACAGCAAATAACAAGAACGTAATCTTGAGCATGTAATCTTTTCTAGTGTATACATTTGAAGTAAAACTGTTGACTGGCAGCCTTTGTCCCCCAAGTGCCTGGTAGTACACGAGATAGATTTGACAATTTAATAGTTTTTCTGTCAAAATATTCAGTGTTTTTTTTTTTTTCCTTCTTTTCAGCTGAATAAATATGCAATTTTTAGAGAGAAAATGGCATATGGTCAAGACTCCAGTGTGGTCGAAAACATTTTACAAGAAGCTGTCCCACAGTGCATTGCCTCAAGACTACATTCCCATTTAAAACCACATTCCTATAATACTTCAGAAATAATTAATGAAACACTCCCATCAGCGGAGAAGAAACACACAGAGCTCTGCATGCGCACACACTGTTACGACTCAAGATTTGACTTCTCGTGAAGCGATCTAGCCGTTTACAGGCAAGTTGGGAACGCGATCGTACAGACATTTCAGAAAGCATTTCAAAAAAATACCCGAAGACGCACAAACGAACAACTCAAGATTCCCAAGCGTCCATAAAATGAATGCGAGTCAACCTGTTGCAGCATGTTGTCTTCATTAAGCCCTGCTTCATATCTGCAGATCTTCTCTCTCTTCTCTCTTACACCCATAAACTCCGAGCCGTGGTTTGATACGGATACGGCCCCAAAAAACCCAGAGAAGTCCTCCTCTTTGTAGTCGTGGTACTCGTATAGTGTGTGTAAGTTGTCGCTGACTGTATGTTACAGGGTTTCTAGTCGAGCTGGAGTGGCGAGCCTCGCAAGCGCTTTTGTAAACTGATGTCTGGTCGAGCCGGATTTAAAAATTCCCACGCTTTGAAAGTATGCTTCTGTGTGAAGAAGCAGGACCAGCCTCTAATTCCATCTACCTTCTGGCCCTCTACGGTCACGTGATGTCTCAAACGATCTGTTTGTGGGGAGTTTTTTCCCCCTAAGAAGAAAAATCCTTTTTTATTTTTTTTTTTTAAGGCACTGAAATGAATTGAAAGTGGATGATGTCAGGAAAGCACTTAGGAGCTGACTTTCAATGGTTTACAGTTTTATTGCTTGAACACATCTCATCATACTCTGCTTTTTTTTTTTTTCTTTTTTTTTTTTAATGCAATTGTTGTGTAGTTGATTAGATCCAGCTAATCGGCATCCCTAGAGCTTCTGAACATTAGAAATAGGTGTTAGAAAGGCAGATCTCCAGAAACAGGCCTGCTCACGCCCTCTTCGTCAGTGCACACTAGTTATCTGGTTTATACAGTATATTCAGTGCAATTCTGATGCAACATTTCCCAGCAGTGAAAACATTGCTAACAAGAAAATCCTAGCAGGCAGAGAGGAAAAATAAACTAATTTACCACAAAAATCCCAGCACATGTCAGTGAACAACACAGACTTTTTTTTTTTTTTTTCTCCTTCAGAAAATAGAATGAAAACAGCGAGGCTGTATGAGCACTATTTCATAATGAGTAGCTACTCCAGTTTATTTTTACTGACCAAATAGTGCACAGCCCCGCCCACTTGGTTTCTGCCGGCTCACAACACCTAGGCTGGGTCAAAGTTCACATAAATAAAGTAGTCACGAATCAAAACTAACCACTACGCAACAAGCAGCAAATGTGCATCTTTCAAGTCCTTAATCCATCTGCAAATTGTCTTTTTTTCCCCCCACAGAGTCGAATTTTATTCCCATTTGTACTGACTTTAGCTGAAAAAGAAAAAAAAAAATGTAGTTTTAAGTTGTCTCCCTTATCACTGTAGGAAGGGCGAACAACGTTCATAATTTATAAATGCTACAGCTAAACTACATGTACGTGCACATCAAATTCTGTTTAAGATTTATATTCAGGTTGCAGCCATATTCCCAATACGATGTTTATATGCGTACAGGCATCGGAATATTCCTGTATACGTGGTTGTTGTAAGTATGATGATCTACACATGTGCTTTTCCTTTCCCGCTGTTATTTCCCAGGAGATTTAAGATGCTGCCGTTGGTTATGGAGCATGCTCAGTTATTAGTTTTAATACTATTAAAAAAATCTAATAAAATAATCAGTCTCGTTGTCATTCCAGCACTGCATCCAAAGCCATATCACCCTGCAGTTCTCACCCAGTTTCCCACTGAAGCTAAGCAAGGTTGAGCCTGGCCAGTACCTGGATGGGAGACCTCCTGGGGGGCAAGGTTGCTGCTGGAAGTGGTATTAGAGAGGCCAGTAGGTGGTGCTCTCCCTGTGGTCTGTGTGGGTCCTAATGCCCCAGTATAGTGAAGGGGACACTATACTGTAAAAGGAGCACTGTCTTTCGGATGAGACGTTAAACCGAGGAAATTAAAAATCCCAGGTCACTTCTCGTAAAGTGTAGGGGTATAACCCTGGTGTCCTGGCAAAATTGTGCCATTGGCCGTTGTCTATCATGGCCCCCTAATAATCTCCATCTCTGAATTGGCTATATCACCCTCCTCTCCACCAATAGGTGGTGTGTGGTGGGCGTTCTGGTGCACTATGGCTGCTGTTGCATCATCCAGGTGGATGCTACACACTGGTGGTGGTTGAGGAGATTTCCCCCCATGCTATGTAAAGCGCTTTGAGTGTCTAGAAAAGCGCTATGTAAATGTAACTAATTATTATTATCCGTTTAGCCCGAGCTGCCATTCCTAAATACCTAAGCATCTATTAACACCCACAATTCCTTGCAGACCGAGCATGCACATATATCGCCTTTCAATGGATTTCAATCTTAACCCTCCTATTATGTTATGGGTCAATTTGACCAATTTCCACATTTGAGATGTCTGAAATACTGGTTAATCTCTCTCTGAAATTCCTTGACGTTTCCTCATTTAGGGTCATGCACTTATATGCAAATATTTCTTCTTTTTGTGGTCTCGGACAAGCCATAATAAAGGTTTACTGTTTCCAGATGTTGTTCTTTGCTGTTTTTTGTGTGTGTTTAAACTGTGGAAGTCATTTTGACCCATAACATAATGGATGTAACTTTTTTCCCCCCAACATAATAGGAGGGTTCATCTGAATCGGGCAATCGGATTACGGCATTTACATGACTCAATACTAATTAGAATATTGCCAAATTCTGATTAATATTGGCACATTGATGCAGATGTCAATGTAGTCACTGATCGCTTTTAACAAGAAACTAAACACACTTGTACAATACTGCATTTAAATGACTTATTTTCACTTTCATTGCATAATTCCCCTTTGTTTCCATGATGACCAGATAAATGTAGATTACAGTCTTACTGGAGTGCATCAAAACCCTAGTAAGATACAAGCATTCTGGGTTTAGTACACGCTATTTTCAAGTATGCATACTGGTTTTGCATACTCCTAATTTAAGTATGCAGACTACCTTTTTAAGTACGCATACTTATTTTCTTAGTGTACGTACTACTTATTTTAGTATGCATACTTATTTTCTTAGTGTACGTACTACTTATTTTAGTATGCATACTTATTTTAAGATCTACTTCCCTCGTAGGTTTCTGTATTCGGTAGTGGATTTCTAACCATGCCGTCATACCTTGAAGCTCCACCCACAGCCCACACAGCGCTTTATACTTATTGTACACTTATCTGTCACAAGCTTCAGAATCTTGCAGGCAGTAGATTGGTTATCCACGCTTCAGTGTATACACACTTGACAAATAATATCTTTTTTATACGCTGAATAAAGAACATAATCACAACCATAGCTTAGCATGATATATATATATATATTTTTTTTTTGTGGTACTGACGTTTTGCCGGCTCTCTGTGAGCAAACCAGAACATCCTGATACACACTGCGTATTGTGAAAATGTCTCTGTGTTAGAACATGATTTTATTTATTTTTATTTTTTGTCATATCGAACACCCTGCTGTTTCACCCTGTTGTTTAGAGAGTCAAGACAAGAAGAGATAGGAAATAAAGATTAAGAGTGAAGAGGACAGGAGAGTGATGATAGATGAAGAAATGAGACAAGAGGAGATGAATAAAACAAAATAGAAATTCCTTCGAGAATGAATGTAATTGAAAATGGTTTTCAGGACACTCAATTTTTATTGCTTAAAATAATTTAAATGGGATTTTCAATGCAATATTTTCTCTATTGTGGTTGATTCAGGACGCGCGCTTACTGTACACCTTAATCCACCTTAGAGACCCAGTGTCTTTTGAGCATCTGAACATTAGTATCAAGTGGGTATTAGAGAAACAGATCCATTCACACTCTAACCATTAGAAATAAATTACATCGCTGTAGCTGATCACTACTTGGAAGGAAGACACTCTTAACTCTTATTTAGTATTACATTTAATTAGGCTCTTTTAGCATTTTACTTTGTTTCCCTGATGAACACTTAAATGTATATTACAGTCTTACTGCCGTGTGTTTGGTGAAGCGTGAAAGATGTTTTCAAGCCTGGGAGCAGTCCAGAGATCCGGTCCCTGGTCTTCTCGGAAACCATGGTCCGGGGTTCATTTCTACCAAAATCTGGTGGGATCCACATCACAGTCCATACAGGATTTCGTGGAAGTTTTTTTTTTTTTTGTGATTGTTGCGGCCAAAAATGCTCAATATTGCTGTGGATTTCTTCAAAATTTGCGATGCAACTTGCTGAGTTTTTTGGGGGGGAAAGTACTTCAACTGGTGAAATTGCAATTAAACAAAATGGTTTGGCGCGGTCTTTCTCAGTGATGTTTGTTGGTAAATGAGACCTTTTAGCTGTACTCATATGCGACACACATGAATCGAAGAGGGCTTTGGCTGAATGCGCATTGTGATGACGTCACACGAGGGTCTTGGCCCAAATCTCCGGAAAATCTGCGATCTTTAAAAAAAATTTAATGAAAAGAATTTCCTATACCAAATAGGCTCCATGTTTGCTGGTGTTTCTGCATGACGGCATACCGTGCGTCCAAAACACGTGTGGAATCGAGCCACGGTTCCGAACGAATTCTATGTGAACGCACATCTGCGATTATAATTATACTGATTCTGCACTTCCCTAGAACGAGGGCAGAATCAGTCCTGAGTGTGGACCGAGTCAAATATTCATGCCAAGTCGGAAAATGCTACACTCATTTTAAATATGCATACTTAATTTACATACTACTCATTTAAGTATGTATACTACTTTATGTATGCATACTTAAAGAACAAGTAATTTTATATATTTTCATACATGTTTCATACATAAATGAATATCTCAGTAACAGTAGACTTCTATTCATGCCACTATACCTTACAGAGCCTCAGTCTCTAAAGCTCCGCCCACAGCCCAGACCGCATCTTATACTTTTTGTACACTTATCTGTCACAAGCTTCAGAATCTTGCAGGCAGTAATATGATTGGTTATCCACACTCCAGTGTATATTCACTGTTCAACACTGCCACAGTGAGCTGTCAGGAGTCAAGATGAGATGAGAGGAGAGATAAGAGGTGATGGAGAGGAGGAGAGGCAAGATGAGACGAATAGAAAGAGGACGGACGAAGAGAGGAGAGGAGGGGAGATGAAAGAGGATGAAAGACAAGAGGATGGGGGGGTAAAAAAAAAAGGATAGATGCAGATAAAGACAGATAAAGAGAGGAAAGAAGGGGAGATTAGATGAGACAAGGAGAATATCAAAAAGAAAAGATAAATGAAGGAGATGAGAAGAAAGGAGAATGAGAGGAGAGATAAATGAGATAAAGGGGAGACAAAAAGGGATAATAAAAAAAAAAGAGGTAAGAGGATAAATAACGAGGGATATGAGATGAGGTGACCGTAAATAAAAGGCGGACAGACAAAGGAAGGAAAGGGGAGAAGAGAGGAGAGGAGACTAAACAAGATGAGAGGACAGATAAAAAGAGAAGAGAGGACAGGAGATAGAGAGATAAAAAAGGAATCCACAGAGGAGAGGAGATGAGACAAGACACAATGAGAAGAAAGAGAAAGGCAGAAAGGGGAAGAGAGGAGAGGATAAAGAAGAGAAGAGAAGAGAAGATGAGTTGATGGATAAAAAAAGATAGAGGACAGGGAAAGAGAGACAGTGACACTCAGTTTAGCCAATCCCTGAAGGCTAGAGATTTGATTGACAGCTTGTTGTGACATCACCGTTGATGAGACTGAAGCAGGAGGATGAGAGGGGGACCACAACAGGGCGTGACATTACAATGTTATGTAATGTCCATAAATGTTAAATAAGCATGTCCTTAAAGAAAGCTTTACCAATATAGCCTTGGAGCCAGATCTACTGTCAGAGCTGCTGCTATAACAAATGAATCAACACCTTCTGACCAATCAGAATGGAGCATTCAGCAGTTCTAAAATGTATTCGCACTATAGTGTAGTGAATCTGAACCACATGGTACAAAAACTACACATACAGCATGACACAGTCATAAAGCAGGGGTTTTATCCTCTGTTCTTTTCTCCGTCTCTATTTATGGTGGAGTTACGTCTGATCTCAGAGGGATTGATAATTGGAACTGTAACGGCTGTGTTATAAACAGGCTGAGGTGGACGTCTGGAGTGTGGAATTGTACACTGGGGGTTAAAATATGTCCTTAGGCAGCATAAACACTTTCACAATCACATCTCACTCACACTCACACACAACCATACACACACACTCACCAGTCACTTCATCAGGAACACTGTACTAATACATCCTACTTTGCCTCAATTCTTCATAGCATGGATTCCACATAGTGTTGGAAATATTTCTTTCAGGATTCTGGTCCATGTTGACATGACTGTATTACATAATTGCTGCAAATGTTTTAGGCATGCACACTGCCCACACCAATATACCCCCACCACCAGCCTGAACTGCTGACACAAGCCAAGGTTAGGTCCAAGGATTCATGCTGTTGACTCGTACCATCTCAGAGATTCAGCAGACCAGACAATGGTTTGCCAGTCTTCAACTGTCCACAGCTTTTGGTGAGCCTCAGATACCTAGTCTTGGCTGAAATAAGATGTGGTCTTCTGCGCTTGTAGCCCATCCACCTCAAGATTTGGCGTGCTGTCCATTCTGACGTGCTTTTCTGCTCACCATGGTTGTACAGAGTGATTATTTTAACCATCAGTTCAAACCAGTCTGGATAATAATAAACAAGGCATTGCCACCCACTGCTGCTCACTGGATGTTTTTCTGCATTCTGATGTTCAGTCCCTCCAGGATTTTGCGATTGCAAAAATGAACTCAGAATCAAGTAACCTCTGCAATATTCACAGGAGCTTGCAGTTTTTCAAAATTACTGCAGATTTTTCACAGATTTGGGCCGAGACGCGTTAGGTGATGTCATCACAGCACGAATTCAGTCCTGTTCACGTGTGTCGAACATGAGTTCAGCTAAAAGGTCTCATTTACCAACAAATATCACTACGAAAGACTGTACAAAACAATTTCTTGCAACTGCAATTTTGCCAATTCAAGTAGTTTTCCGCAAAAAAGCACAAAAAAACTCCACAAATTGCATCGTGGATATTGAAAAAAAAAGCCGCAGCAATATCACGCATTTTTGGCCGCAGCAATCACGAATAAACTCCACGAAATCCTGTATGGGCTGGATGCCTGATGTGAACGTTAACTGAAGCTCTTGACGTGCGTGATTTTATGCATTGTACTGCTGCCACGTGATTGGCTGACTGGATGATTGCATCAATCCGCATGTGTACAGGTGTTCCTAATAAAGTGGACGGTGACTGTATGTACACACTCATAATTTTTACTCGCTCTGACGTCATTTCACCTTTGTGACAATGGATCTCTGGCAAATGCTTGCTTTGTTATGGGCTTAAAGTGTGTGTGTGTGTGTGTGTGTGTGTGTGTGTGTGTGTGTGTGTGTGTGGGTCATGTATCATCACTGAGAGAGCCATTAAAGGCTTCTGCCCTCTTCAGCACTCTGAGACTACAGTGCTATGAGCGAGGTGCCGTATAACCAGAGCATATTATCGAGCTTCGATGCCACTGCTGATGGCTTACCTTCCGCCTCATTAAATCAGCATGATCCTTCTTACTCTCTCTCTCTCTCTCTCTCTCTCTCTCTCTCACACACACACACACACACACACACACACACACACACACACACACACACACATATCAAACTCACCACTTACATCACAGCTTCACAGATCTGTGTGCACACCAGGATTAGAAGAAAAGTCCTTATACATGAATTATAATGCATTCAGAAGACGTGTATATAAATAATAGGACAACATTCTCCACTGAATAGTTTACACCTGGACATGTTTATGCTTGTTGAATGCAGAACTAACTGAATTAAGAGAAGGCCTGAGCTGTAGGAGTGTACCGATATTACATTTTTCTATCACGATATTTACCGGACATACTATCATAAGCTTACAATATGATCACAGTATTTGTATTGGGGGGGGAAAGAGGAAAGAAGAAAAAAAATAAATAAATATTAGCTAAGGTCGGCTTAAATAACAATAAACATATTCAGTTTAACATTGCTTAGATTTAGCCTTAAAAAGATTAATTTGATTAATTTTTAGTTTTTATTCAGATTCATTTCATTTAGACTTGAATTGAGATATTTATCATAACAGTTCATGACACTCACCACCTAATTGGCTACTGTGTTCATGTGAATGTTTTCAAAATGTTTTTGCGTGTTCGTTTGGATTTATAAAAAAAAAAAAAAAAACTTCCATGTGGATTTTTTTTAAACTATGTTTTCAAAAAATATCCATATACATGTGGGTGGGTCCTGAGACTCATCACTGGACACTTAGCAAGTGGCCGAATAAGACTCCTCATGTTTTCAACCATGACATCAGCTTTTTTTTTTTTCTTTAAAAAAACCAACAAAATATCAAGATATAATTTCCTGTTCTGACCTCCATTCTTTCCTTCTACAGTTGCTTGTCTTTCCCCCCTATTCACACCACCTTCTTCCTGTCACCAGTGTCAATAATAATAATTACAGAGGCACACTGATTTCCCATGACAGCCAGCATACTCCTCCCTAAAGCAAGGCCTCAAACTTCTCTACTAAGTGTGTGTCAGTCCATTGATTGTCCAAAGGATTAATCTCATGCACAGGACATTTGTCCATAATATAGAATGGTATGAGAGCTTATCTGCACTACAGTGGTGGCCCACACATGTATACAGCGAGTCAAGTCAAGTGGCTTTATTGTCATTTCAACCATATACATAATAGAATAATAGAATAATATTAACCTATTATGTCAAACATAACATGCTTGACAATGAGGTCAAACATGCTAAACTCACTGTATGACATTATTAAAGGGCACATTAAAGGAGCAGTATGTGAATATTTTAGGAGCTCTCTGCTGCCTGGCAGGTGAATTACAGACAAAGTGAAAATACTAACACACTCTCCATACCTCAAACCAACCTCACGCTCTCTTTTAAGCCCATATATGCCTATAATTTCTGAGCACCTCTGTTTTGGATCATTTCTGGGCCTGAAGATGACTGAATTGGAGACTGAAATGAAAAAATTTGCTATTTTCTTGATAATTATTCTACTGTTATTCTAATATTATCTAAACTGTCTTTGCAGCTATACTGTATATTACAGGGTCTAAAAACACTTACGATTACTGCACCGTTAAATAACATATCCCTGTTTTAAAAATCGCATAGCTTATTTCAATTAAAAATCTTTAGTGTTACGAAACAGGAAGTGCTGAGATATGTACTAACTGTCTCAGCTTCGCTATACGATGAGAAGGAGCCGAGGCTGGCGGGTACAAAGAGTGGAAAAGCTTGACGGCTATTTTGAACAATCTGTTTCCGTCCACGGAATTTCAGACCATTCAAAGCAAAAGGTTAGTACAGTTGTGTAACTGTTACCTAATCCGCAATGTTCCAGCAGAGACAGACAAATACAGAGAGAAAGTGAGATCAGGGGTGTAAACACTCCAACGCACACAGACACACAGACCAACTGGAGCTGTGTCCACTTCCTGGTACACAGGATGGCAGCCACGGTGTTTGGTGCTCCGGCTTTTATGATAGAAAACAGAAAATGGAAACTGAACAGAATTTATATATATATATATATATATATATATATATATATATATATATATATATATATATATATATATATATATATATATATACAGAGAGAGAGAGAGAGAGAGAGAGAGAGAAATGTAAATGTAAATAACAGAAATTTAAATTTTAAACCCCTACAAAGAACTGAAATGACATCCTAAATGCAAATGATATACAGTACAGTATAATTCAGACTACATATATGGTTGTGTGCAAAAGTTTGCACACCCCCCCACCCCATGGTTTCTGATAGTGAAAGAATAATATTGCCTCTAATTTAAAATGTATCCAAGAAATAAAGAGAAAGTGTGATCGTGTCTTACAACAGCACAATTCATGAGACAAAAATCAACAAATAAAATAATTTGAAAATAAGTCATCATGACTCTCTAATTTGATCTAATTTGTTAAACCCAGTGTAAGACATCTAGGAGTTCTAACATATGTGTTATGAAGAATATATGAGTTCAGAGGCTTCAGGGGGCTGAATATAACAATCCAAAAGACTAACAATCCATGCTTATTGGACATTAAAGAGGTTATAAAGGTAAAGAGTGGGCATACAAGTAATTAGAGAATTTCTATATCGTATTTTGAAAGGGATGTGCAAACTTTTTAACCAACTTTTAGATTTTTTTTTTTTCTACTATTATGTTAACATACACTATTTGATTATGTTTGTTCTGTGTAAGGAACATCTGTGAAACATGACGCAGTGGTTTTGTCCTTGGGGTGTACAAACTTTTGCACTTCACGGCATCCTTTGTGAGAGCAATATATTGTATAAGTTGCTTACTATTACTGAGTAGGTTTAGAAAAATACAGTCAACAATCAGCAACAAGACTCCTTTTAGAGCATGCTTCCTTTTTGCAACGTTAGCAAGTCATGTGACCACTAACTATCTGCATATTAGTTTTAGTGTTATGCAAATTGCCTGAAGAATGAAGAACACTTTCAGTTCATAGATGATGAAAAAGCAGATGGGATGTTTCCCAAATTATTTTATGCCTGCCTTATTGCTACAGTGTTATATAGCATCTTTATGTCACTCTCTTATAATGTGTGCATGCATATCATACCATGAATTTTTCATACTGTTCCACAACTAATACTGAGGAAGTAAATTTACACTGATACTTTGTATATCTAGGTAAAGGAAAGCGCAAAAAGACAACCATGCGAACACAACTACACAACTAGTCATCTTTTTTAGAGTTAAAACAAAAACTGATTCAGGACATGGCTATTTTTTGGCTAATTCAGCAATACAGTTAAACGCTGAGGAAAAACGAGCCTTTTAGGCTACGTTGTTAACAATGGACATAAACCAATTAATAAATGTGCAAAATAATAACTCTACGTATCATATTAAACAAGTTCAAAATCGTTGATTCTGGAACTGAGAGTGTGCAGCATGGAAGCTCATGTCCATCAGCAGAGACCTTCTTAAAGCTTAATAAGCAGCCTTCCTTGGATGAAGGATGCTACATCTACAGCAGCATCTAGGAGGCTTCTCCAGGCTGATAATGACCTTGAACCGCCATGTTCATCTCCGGCCTCGGTAGCGTCTGCTGCTAGTCCACGCTAACAGGTACATTTGGAAACGCATCTTTTCTGATCTGTTTTGCTTTTCCGTTCACAACAAACGCTGTTCTTTGGTCAGCGGAAATGTAACCTTTTGATATCGCTGATGCATGACAGGACGTGATGTTGACAATTCCACGATGGTGGAATGCATTGCGACTCTGCAGCTATTTTCATTTTATGTTTGACTGCTTTGTATAACATACAAGCAAAACTAAAATGGAGAAAATGACATAAAGGTCATGTGCATACCTGGCACGCTCTTTTCTGTTGTTTTCACTTTTCACTGTGGACGGGAAACTTTTGGGGAAAATGATTAAAGCTAAAAATGTCATTCTGACACTGCGTTGAATAAATCCAGCCCCTAAAATGATGAAACCCTGGGAGGATTTTTTTTGGAAATCAGCCTGGATATAATAGTCCTCTCTTTTCTTCCACTCCTGTCTCACTCGCCGTCATCCTCTCGCTAGGCCAGTCTCCATTACCGCACTTTAGATGAAAGAGCAGCAGGGTGGAGAGAGGCTTTTCACAGGCATACACACACATCCCCTCTTCATCTAACTCAGTCCCATAGTGAAGCGCGCATCAGACAGCCGAGAAACACAAACTGAACGCGAGCTGTAACAAAATGACCGATCAATTACTCGGTCAGCTGAAACTTAATTTATTGAGCAACGACTTACCAACCTCAATGGAGAGAATTTTGCTGATTAGTTGTAGCGTTTGGGGAAATGACCCTGATGAGAAAATCTGAAATAATTACACCATTAATGTTAAGAAAAAAAGTTTTTGTATATTATTAGAAATAACATATTTACTAATGTAATCGGATGAACTAATCATGTAACAACATCATTACAAGAGTGTTGGATTTTAGTTACAGAAATAAAAGCAAGCGAGAGCCGAAATCTGCAGAAGAACCATCACAGGTTCTCTAGTATGCTTAAACCTACAAGCCAGTTTTCTTATAAAACTGTCCAACAGTGACTCTGAGAGAACTGATGCAGTTTTAAAAGGTAAAATGGCCGCACCAAAAAAAAAAAAAAAAAAAAAAGACAAAAAAAAAAAGAGTGCGCTCATTTTTTCGCTATTTAGAAACGTTTTAATTCATTCGAGATCTTCGCTTTCCAAAATTTCTTTAATGTGCCAAAACATTTGCACCATTCTAGAGATGAAAAATAATAATAATAATAATAAAATTTTTAAAAAAAAGACAAAACTTAAGTTTAAGATGTTCTACAAGGGTAAACCCAAACGCAGCAATTAGTGGTGGGAAAATGCGGTAAAAATATCACATCATATTTCGTATTTAAAGACATTCATTAACGACATAAAAACACCCCATGTGTTAATCGTGTATTAAATGTATTAACATCAAGACGTGCCACATTTTAAAAACAACCGTGAAACCCTGAGTTTAATAGTACCTTTATTTATTCAATGTGGAATAAATGGAGGGGAAATAAAATATTTTTCGTCCAATTAGCTACTAAAAGATCACACTATTTACATTTTTTGTGATTATCTTCAGGTCATAAAATCTTTCAGTCTTGACGTTTATGACAACGTGATTGAATTCTCGAATCTGATGATTCATTTTCTATAACGGCAGCTCGGGCAGCAGCTCCATCTGCAAGGAATATATTAATGCGCTTATTCTCATACGTTATCATTTCTGTATAACAGGCGGATGCTCCACAGAAATGGCTTGACGGTTAATTAAGAAATTATGGAAGGAATCTCCAGTGTCGGTGCTTTGTAACAGTCTGTAACTTTTTCAATACGGAAAAGGCCTCCGTTTTTTTGTTGTTTATTAACTTCCAGAGAGTGAAAGAAAGAGAGGATGGGGAGGGAACGAGGAAACGTATGTAGCTTTTGAAAACCTCCACAACATTAAACGTAACTATAAATGGACAGGCGTATGATGAGGTGTTGTTATTGTAATCGTTGGCAAATCTCTGTAGTATGAGAGGAATAAATCACCTCGGGTAACTCTGGTTTGCTTCTGGGACGCCACACCACCCTGTCATTGACTGTTTTCCTATAACAGCATGCTCCGAAGTCTTTTATTCCTTACTTACCGTATATCAATGTAGATCAACGGCCACAGACACACTGCTATAATACACTCTCAGATATAACGGTACCTAATTGTATTTTTCCTCGTCACTGGGGTCACACCATCGAGGCGGCATGTTTTGTACTTTAAATATGCATCTGTTATCTAGGAACCTTTAAAAATCATTTCAATAATTTCTGTTTTCATGTCTGAAAGTGTATTTCTAAAAACACAAAAAAGCACACGTTTCAGAAATGACTCTGTTCCTTTGGGGAGCTAACTTCATGGGGGGTTTATAAAAGTACTAAAACATTTAACAACGTCTTAAAAATGTACAGTCGTTTGTCGTAATATCGATATTGCGATGTCGCCCATGCTACTCTCAGGACAACAGTAATTCATGGAATGGATCATATACAGTACTTATTGTTATATAAATACAAGCCATCAAATTCCAATACAGGTTGATATGAGGAAGTGTTATTGAAGAAGTACCCTATTTAGTGGTTCTGTAGTGGATTTGAAACTGCAGTTTGTTGAAGTGTTGCTTTTTTGGTCACAGTTCACTTGCCACCGAGTCATTTCTGAACAAATCAGTGGACGATTAAAAATAAATAATAAAAAGGGGAATCATTACACTGAACATTCAACCCACAATTTCCCTCTTTCAGTAAACTTTCCTCTCGTCACCGTTCCATGACAATTCTTCAGGATGATATAATATTGTTGTTTCCTAAAACATTCTGAACCCCCCCCAAAAGAAGTCTCGTAGGTCAAATCCGTTTCATTCATCTTGAACAATGCACGTGAAACCAGCTTTCCAGCTCATGTTCCAGCCTGCCCAAAATCTAACACAGGACCCAGCATTACACCACTTAACACCACATTTCACCACATCCCCAACATGTGGGAATGACCCACGAGTTCAGCGCAAGTGTGTGTCGAACCCGCCGGTCCTCCTGAAACCGCTGGTCTTTGCGGATCATCAGCACCCTGTCAGCAAACGTTATGACCGCTGTCTGGTGGCCACCAGCGAAATCTACAGCATCTGTTAGCGTGTCTGTTTGGTCACAAAGACAGCCGTCAACAGTGCGTAAATGTTGGCCTTCAGGGGTGTCACAGACGAATAAGCATGCTGGATCACTTTTTAAACAAACCCCCCACCACTACCACCGTCAAAACCGGCACCATCAACAAAATCACATCGCTAAAGGCACAACGCAGCATTCATCTGTGTTCGAGGAAGAACTGCAGTTTGTGAAACTTAGAAAGAGCGGTGTCGTCTTGCTGAAAAATCAGAACCACAAAAGATAAAGGATCACAATTAAAACGGTATAAGTTGTTTGTTTGTATTTGTGTTCTTCAGTACATTAGTTACGATTGGATACAAAATGTTACAGTGTTAGGAAGACTACTATAATTATACAAAAAATAAATTGAAAAAAACACTCTTTACAACCATGGTGAGAAGAAAAGCATCTCAGAATGCACAACGCATCGAAGTTAATGCGGCGGAACAGCAGAAGACCACATCGGGTTCCGCTCCCGTCAGCCAAGAATCACCGAAACTGTACGGCTGAAATGTTTTGATTGGTTGATTGGATAAATGCATAAATGTGCAGGTGTATAGGTGTTACTAATAAAGCAGTCAGTCAGTGTATATGAGTGAATTGAGATTTTCTAACATGTGAGTGCTACATTTGACAAAAAAAAAAAAAAAAAAAAAACTATAAAAGAACTATAGTTCCAGGAATAATTTTAATGAATGTCTAAAAAGCTACCAAAAAAAAAAAAAAAAAAGAAAATGAGGAAACGTCCAATGCACTGCATGTTACTGTAAGGATCAGTGGACTCGAACATAGTTACAGAAGGTACGATGATATCCATGATGCTTTCTGGAAAAGTGTGTCAAAATGTAATATAGCACGGTTTCAACATTTCATCATATGGTTATAATGCCCAGTTCTGGTTCAACCGGAACAATTTATGAACTCATTTCCACAAAATACCTCGTCCTTGATTATAAAGTACACCCAGAAACTATATAATAAAAGATCTACTGTACACATTTAAAAAAAAAAACAGGTGCACTCATCTAAATATACAAAACAACATAAAAGTGTACACCTACAAAAATATAACATGCTGTACTAAATCTATCTGATCATTACAGTATTAGAGTCTAATCTGGACCCTGTATATGAAAGACTCGTTTCTTTTCCTTATAACCCACAGAATCACCAGCAAACCCGTAACCAGCTCCTCAACCACACACGCTATAAGATTCTATTCAAATTTAGCCACACTGTTGCTATTAAATAGTGCAATAAAACCGTGGTACATTTTCCGTGGTGCACTATTTAGTCTGATAGCATGTGGCTTTAACAGCTTTAACAAATTGCATGTCCAAAGCCACACCGCATCCTTTCGACTTGTTTGGGAGTTTTGCATTTTGTACTCTGAAATCAAATCCCGCAACATACTACAATAGGTTAGTTTCGAAAGGATCCAAACAATAAGCCCTAGCCGGAAAAGAATATCATGAATACACTTTCATGGTCAAAGGGAATAGGGAGTACAGACACAGATTGGGACGTGACAAGACCCTTGGCTGTTAATTGGCTTAAACACATGGCCTAATTCGCGTAATACTGCATAACACCCAGGTCAGTGGCATACAGCAACCTAAGAGAAGATGACTCTCTGTTGTTAAAATGAAAAATAGTTCATTATAAGAGTCACAATCAATATATGCGTATTCATATATTTGTATATATATATTTTTTTTCTTTCTTTTTTTAAGAATGCCTTTGACAAAAGAAGAACGTAGTGAAATCATTCTCATGGGAAGCTGTCGCAAGGTTGCGATGGACTTTAAAAGGAAACATGGCAGCACATCACACACTAAATTGTTGCCGAACTTATTAACAGATTCAAAAAGACTGGAAGTGTTGGAGACCAACCAAGAAATGGACGTCCACGAACATCCACTGATGAAGGCCCAACCGACATGATGCTGGCAAACATAGTCCCCTATGTATAGAGACTTTTAGGACACTCTGTGGATCTGTACCCATCTATCTATTTTTTTTTGCTTATAATTTATCTACCGACACAAAAGATTGTGATGCCAATAAAAATAAAAAAAATTAAAAAATCAATTGCTTATTGAATTAAGCAGATATTTAAGGCTTTGCTCTTGTTTTCATGTTCCCAGTCAAGACCTATATGTCTTAAGATTTACACAAGACACACCGATCTAATAGTGAGTTAATGGCATCAGTGCTTATACTGGCCTTATGTCTGGATTGTTTTTTTTATTAGATCGGATTTGACCTATTTTAAGCCGCGTTCTGCTAACGGACACATCTCACAAATTCCATTCATGCACTACCCTTATCGTGCTTGTTCTGCTTCTCATAACTTGGCACCAGCTACGGTGAGAATTTCAGGTGTCAGGTGTTAGCTGACACCTGATAGAGCTCTGATCTTAAAAAAAAAAAAAAAAAAATGGAAAAAAATGTCAAATGGAACAACCCTATCGTAAGCATCGTTCTCACTTCCTGTTTAACAGGAAGCGGGCATCGGCTCAGCGTTCGGGTGGCCAACCTGTAATGTTACTTGTAAAACAGGTTTGTTTTCATGGACCTGTTGGAACTTGCAGGTTAGGAGAGGTTCAGGCTCCTGTTACTGGTCCTGTCAGATACAGTAACCTGTTGTTTTTTTTCTTTCTTTCTTTTGATTTTAACCCATATGAAGATCTCCATCTCCATCTCCTTGGTTATTAATGTTATTAATGTGTCTCATTTTCCATTTCCTACTACATGTAGATGCAAACGGACTCCTAATGAAGATCTACATGTGTGATGATTATAAACATCATGGCTGATGGCAAAACATTTCATACGTCCTGCAGCTTTTAGACAAGATAGTAGTAATCAGACCAACAAGTTGGCATGATGAACTAATGCGATGCACCACAATCGGGGTGTGTGTGTGTGTGTGTGTGTGTGTGTGTGTGTGTGTGTTGGGGGGGGGGTAGTTACTCACCCATCGGGTGATGAGGTTCCGTATCGTACTGAAATCCATGATCTCTTCTCAGGTGCTCTGGATCTTCTCTTCTCTTCTCTTCAGGATCTGAAGACGCTAGCTGATTTTTCTCCCCAATCTCTGATCCATGACTGTCCTGCTGCTCTTCCTTCTTCCTCTAGGAAATGAAAACGAGACACTATCTTGAAGATTATTTCTCTCCACTTGCCGCTATGCTTGCGACGCGCTCGAGCCTTTGCATACTTTTCAGTGCTGCGCGTTTTTCATCAAGTCGTCCAACTAAACCGTTGGTTTTTTTTTATTTTTATAAAGGTTTCTGCTCTGGTCTTCAACCCTAGCGTTACTTCTCCCTTTCCAAACTGTTGCCCCGCAGCAGTTTTGCTGTATTGTTTGTATTCTTGTCTTGTCTCGTCTCTGTCCTCTGTACGGTGTGTGTGTGTGTGTGTGCGTCTATGTGTGCGCGTTGCCGCTGCCGCTCCTGCTCTACTCTCCTCTCTTCTTTCGCAAATACGTCACGAGCCCTGGCGCGCATGCGCACTTCCTGTCACACCCACCCGCCCACATTAATTTTAAACACCGCTCAGCCTGATCAGGCGCCTCTCCTGTGTTGCCATGTTTGCGTATAACCCACATATCTGGTTTATATTTTTAGATGTTTAGTTATTTCTGTCTACGTATTCAGACATGCATTGTATTCCTACAAGCTGGTCTACTTATCATAGGTGTACTCTTTTTTATGTATTTGTTTTTTAATTTTAATAATAATACTCTCTCTGTATGTGATAATGTGATAATAATACCAGGTTCACGATTAACCCATATATCTGGGTTACTTTTTTAAGCTTATACTCTTTAGGAGTTTAGGCACTGCGTTCTGAGACGCTTTTCTGCTCACCACGTGTGTAAAGAGTGGTTATTTGAGTTCCTGTAAGTTTAAACCAGTCTGGCCCATAAAAGACACTGTTCACACCTGGTATTAACATCCATCTCGAGTGGCCTGATCACAAGCGGACAGGGGAAACGCATAGCCTTTCACAGCTGAGATTTTATATACGTCTCCAGTGGCCACTTGTGATCGGATTCCATACATCACTTTTGTTGGAGGAAGGTTGTCAAGCACATTTATTACTGCGATTATTGCTTTCGGGCAGAAATGTCCCCCAAATCCTATCTCGTGTACCTGTACGGGCTGTTTCAAATGTTTTAATGGTATGGTCTGCTAATGAAACTTATAAATGAATGACAGATGAGACAACATAAGAAGTTGCAAAAGCAGCTGTTTTCATCTATGTTGTTATAGCATAGCCTTTATCCATTAGCCTAGCATTGGAGAACTCTACTGTTCAGTGTGATTTCCCAACAGTCTTACAATGATTACGTACTCTCCAGCTAGGGCAATGATGCAGTCTGTTAGATGGTCCTTTGTTGCTGTCCGGGACACATTGAGCCGCCACCCAGGACGCACCCAGGACGCACGTCAATACCAGGGTTGAAACCATTTCTTACTGGAAATTTTTACAAAAACTGCGCTTTTAGGTACTCTTTCTTATCATATGATGTAACTTTTTTAAAATCATTTTTACAATACATTATGCAGTGATAATCGTAGTGCCACATTTTGATTTTTAGAATTACACCTATGTGTCTCTGGCATGATTTTTTCAATAAGACCTGGCAACCGAGACTCAGCCTGATAAGGTGACTGTCTGTAGAGCACAATATTAATAGGGTTGTACAGCTCTTTTGGCCATGACAAATCTTTTCGTGAGTGCAGACTGGACGTATTAAGTTCAAATGTCCTTGGAAGGGCTGATGTTTAAATCAGGATGCGACTGGAAATGATCATATTAGACAAAATGCTCATTTTCTATTAGAAGCAGTAGTGTAACCTTGTGTCCTAATGGATGACTGATATCTATGAAATGATGAACCATAGATAATTGGACCAGTTATGAACCCTTCGCACACCTATATTTCTTTCACAGGGGCGTGGCCACATGGGTGAACATTGCCACACCAAGTCTGACGTCAAAACTCTAAGGCAGTGCTGCCGACTTGGTGTCATCCTAATAAAGCTCAGTGCTATTTAATTCTATTTTATTATATTCTTCAGAGGAAAAAAATGACTTCTTCATCTAAGACGTTTTGATATGCAAATAACCCAAGTGATATGCAAATGAGTCAATGACGTCATCTAGCGCCTTCTGGCGACTTTTTGAGCTACATTAGCTATTTTCCCCTGAAAAGAGTCGGCAACGCTGTAAAGAAAATATTCATATTGCATATTTATGCATGTTTAGCTCATGCTGAATTAAAATTGCAACACTATTCCAGCGGTTTTGGGTATTTTGACCAAATTCTTAAAATATAAAGAACTATGAACTATGAAGCCAGGACAGTGATGTTATTATGCTACTATTTGTTTTGCGAATCTAATATTTGCTCTATACACAATTTCATGGTGTTTTCTCTAGTTTATTATTACAATCACATGACTGAAAAATGGACCTTAAGTTATTTACTCTGGAAAAAAAATAAATAAATATTCAGCTGACAGGTCAGGAATGACAGAATAGGAACCCTTTATGTGGTCTTGTTTTCCGGTCGGACATATTTTTATTCCGTACCCGACGTGTTTTTCCGCTACATTTCCAACTGTGCGCGCGTTCGGCGGGTTCCGTTAAAAATGGCGAGCCGATGGAGGAGTGCATAGTGATAGAGACAAGGCTGCTTTTTTTCTTTAACACCAACAGGAGGGAAATATCTGTACAATGGCGGCTTTGGACCAGAAATCGCCTAACGTGCTTTTGCAGAGTCTTTGCTGCAGGATCACGGGGAAGAGTGAAGGTAACACCGCTAAACGAGCAAGAGGCTGAAACGTCAACTGGGCTAAAGCTAACTAGCCTAATCGCTTCATTCAGCACTGATGCAGATGATTGAACGTTAACCGGCTTTGTCTAAAATCACACGTTATTGCTTAATAATCATAATAATCATGAGCGTATTTTATGTAGTAGTTGTATGTGTAGTGTCTTGTTTCGTGAAGAACTGGCTTACTGATACTCGATATGTTGTTAAAGCTTAACCCTTTCATGCTTATTTTATTTAAAAACAAAACAAAACAAAAAAATCCAGATGATTTTATTACATGTTTATTACATAAGACTTTGTCATATGAATTTGGACTTTTTCCAAAAAAATTTTTTTTAAAAATCACTTGGATTGTTAAATAAATGGATTGGAATAAAATGAGTAAAAATGTGTAAAACATTAAACCTGAAAAGAAAAAGAACAACTTCCAATGTCTTTACAAACAAAAATGATTAAAAATATTTAATATAAAATATAAAAATATTAAAAATGTAATTTTTTTTGACAAAATCTAGTAATATATTTGACAGTATATTTAAAAATATACTTAAGAACGTTGCATCAGGCAACTCATTTGTTCAATAAAAATGTTTGTTTTTTGTTTGTTTGTTTGTTTGTTTTTTAAAGCTCAGGAGTTCACTGGTTCTGGCAGAAATGTGTATATTTTTTTACATTTGGGATTTTGTGTCGAAAGTTAGTAAAGAAAGCTCTGAAGATATCTTACCAGAGACATTGCTGCGTTGAAAATGACCAACAGAAACCAGGACAGTGATTTATGTAAAGTTGTGAAATGACAGTAATGGTCTCAAGCGATTTGGAGGTGATTTTCCATCTTATATTTTCCTAAACACAGCCCTAAAATGACTACTAATAAGTAAGACAGAGTTGAATAAGTCTATAGTCTGTTGTCTTTTAGTTAATTCTGGCCGTCTGTGAAGTCCGTGGCATTACTGTACAAGGTAGTCTCTGTTCATTTTAGCTGTAGATCGTGTGTATAGGCTAGCGATGGGCGACTTAAAACTATATCACGATATTTCATGGTACTTTTTGCAGTAACGACAATATGAAAATAGTAACATTCAACACTAGCTTCTGGCTTTCCTCATATTCTGGTCAGTGTTTTTGCTTCACGCAGTGGAACAAAGTTGATGTGTTTCCACTCTTTGTCGGTCCGGGTTTTTGACACGCTTTACAAATCACGGATGTTTGTTTCACATCTGATGTTCTGTATCTGAAACACTTCCATATTACAGCGGAAGCTCCTTTTTTCGGGGATTAATTCGTCTTTCTCGTCTAGGGTTGCAACTCCACCGTCCGCAAAGCTCGTTCTGGTTCTACCTGTGAGATGCCCACATCGTGGCACGTAAACACGTCATCGGCTATATCGTCAGTATCGCGGGATGACACGTTCTTATCATGGCGAGGAACTGTAACGGTATATCGTGGGCGATACGATATGGAACGGCCCTAATACAGGCGATAATCTTCAGCATGATACTGTCCTTATTATGGTTACCCGCCAAATACCAAATACAGTCCAATATATTCCCACTATTAATAAAGTTTATGTATATTATAAAAGGTTTCAATGTGAGCAGTTTGTCATACATCATCTAGAAGGCAGCACTTCATAGCTTGATGATGAGACTTCCTCTCTAAAAGCTTTTCTGGCTTGTGTGGACCGATGACAGAGAAACGCTGTTTAACCCTTTCATGCATAAGTGACAAAAAGTTATCCAGATTTTTAAATGGTTGTATTAGTCAATAGGAATCAACGGACATCCGAGAAATAAGATGGGACTAAACATTACCACAGAAAAATACTTTTATTTTACAAATACGTTTCTAATCACTTTTTGTTGTCCAGAATGATTGAGAATAAACATTTCAAACATATACAGCAATTGTGGAGTTGAGATCTGAAGTTATATATGTCTTACATAATGTTTGTTGCAGTCTGACAGTTTAAAAATTTTTATTTTATTTTTTTTTACTTAAAGTAACCTTTTTTTGTGTGTGTAGAAATTGTGTAGAGGTTTTCTGGTGGAGCAACACTTAATAAATGGTGTTTATAGCGTTGGAGCGGATTGGAGGTGCTTTACATGTAATATATTTCTAAAAGCAGCCTTAAATGATTAAAAGAATGAATAGTCTATGAGTGTGGACACCATGTATGAAAGACATCATACATGCGTCAGTGTTGTAGTTAACCCTGTCTTGCAGTACACTGGCATTCCAGTGTCATTCCAATCAGTATAAACAAATGAATTATTTTTTATGTTATACAACCCCAATTCCGAAAAAGGTGGGACAGTATGCAAAAAAAACAAAACAAAAAAAAAAAAAAACAAATGAAAAAGAGTCAGTTGAAAATTCAGTTCACCCTGTACTATATTGAAAACACATTATTAACACATTATTTGATGGTTTGCTTTGTGAAATTGGTTTATTTTTGAAAATATAAACTCATTTCTAATCTGATGGCTGCAACACATTCCAAAAAACTTGGGAGAGTCGACTGTTTACCGCTGTGTAACATCACCTTTTCTTTTAATAACACTTATTAAGCGTTTAGGCACTGAAGAAGTTTAGCAAGTGGAATTTTCTCCCATTCATCCATAATGCATTTCTTCAGCTGCGCAACTGTACGGGGCCTTCGTTGCATTATTTTGCGCTTCCCAATGCACCACACATTCTCAATCGGAGACAGGTCAGGACTGCAGGCATAAAACATCCAATACCTTTTCTTTTTACGTTTTTTTGTTTAAATACAAGTCAAAGTACATTTAGAAATCACTCCTCTTTATTTTTATTAGCATTTTCCATACTGTCCCAACTTTTTCGGGATTGGGGTCATGAGATTAGTCAGGACACTGTTGGGTTTCTGTGTGTAGAGTATCGTGGCTCTGTGTTTAGCCGATGGTGAGCAGGGTGATGGGAAATGGGAGGGGTTCGAGCCCCCTGCTGGACAAACAATTCACTCCTCTCCGCAGTGTGACATCACAATACATTCAATGCTGAGCACGAGCCCCCCCAAAACAGGCGCAAGTTCCATTTATTTGGCCTCTGGTAAAAAGAGTTAAAAGTAGGAATATGGAGCCAAAAATCGACTGGAATGAAAGTCAAAAATTGTCTACATTTAAACGTACTCAAGCATTCAAGAATCGGAGGAAATCCATCCATCCATTTTCTGAACCGCTTATCCTACACAGGGTCGCAGGGGAACCTGGAGCCTATCCCAGGGAACTCGGGGCACGAGGCGGGGGACACCCTGGACAGGGTGCCAACCCATCGCAGGGCACAATCACACACTCGCACACTACGGACAATTTAGAGATGCCAGTCAGCCTACAGCGCATGTCTTTGGATTGGGGGAGGAAACTGGAGTACCTGGAGGAAACCCCCGAAGCACGGGGAGAACATGCAAGCTCCGACACACGAGGCGGAGGTGGGATTCGAACCCCCAACCCTGGCGGTGCGAGGCAAACATGCTAATCACTAATCCACCGAACCCCCGAGCCTAAGGAAATCTGTACAAAAAAAACAATCCAGATGTTAGTGAGTTAGTCTTTCTGCTGATTCAGGTGTTCATAGTTTCATTTAGCACTGATGTGAATTTGATTGGAGATCTTTAAAAAATAAAAATAAAAAATGAACACAACAGATTGGATTGCATTTGAGATTTTTAATGAGACGCCTACTTAAGTATTAAGTAAAAAGAAGTCCAAGAGTACAAGCTATTAAATGTCAATAATGCTTGAGTAAACTCAAAATCTTCCAAAAATAATACAGTAACGAAGTACAATTACTGAAATATTTTCCGGTCTTGATGGTTATCCGACCCTCCCGCGCTGCAAACGAGGTCAAGTCAACTCCATCAAGAGCTTTTGGATAAATATAGTCTCTATATAGAACTTAATGCAGCATCATGACCTTGAGATGTAATATAGAGTACATTACCTACGTCTAGGTCTCATGATACATGGCGTCATCTTTCCACATCTTTCCACATATTGATGTCTTCTTTTTTTTGTGTGTGTGTGTGTGTGTGTGCACTTATCCTGAGGTCGCTCTATTAAGCCATGAATTCACCTCTCTTCTCTCTGCAGCTGATGTCGCACATCAGTTTCAGTACGCTGTCCGGGTCATCGGGAGTAATTACGCCCCCACCATCGAGCGTGACGAGTTCCTGGTGTCCGAAAAGATAAAAAAAGAACGTGAGTTGTGAGGATTGTAAAATCCTGTGGCAACACCGCAGATCACTTTAATCCACTCGGAGCATTTTGTTTGCATTTAAAACCACATCAATACAATATTAAACAGTGTGTTAAAATAGCACACAGCTGATTTTGTGTAGTAATGTGTGGTTTCTTCTGTAATATCTGCAGCCTGTTGGGCATTTTTGACTCTGGGGTGTGTGTGTGTGTTCTTTAAAGTGTTAAAGCAGAGGCGAGAGGCAGATGCAGCTCTTTTTTCAGAGCTCCACAGAAAACTCCAAACCCAGGTCGGTGCTTCATTCTCAATCACTTCAGTTCTAAAGACTGTTCGAAATGCAGTTTGTCCATTCAGTACATCATGTATTTGAATCTGTTTTGTTTGTGTTAATCAGGGGGTGCTGAAACACAGATGGTCCATCTTATACCTCCTCCTCAGCCTTTGTGAGGATCCCAGGAAACCGTCCACCCGGGTACCCGTGCAATACTCATAAATCATATGCTATGACTGTCTTGGTAAACAATTAATTGTTAGCAAAATAAACCTTTATTATGGACAACATGAGTCTCACAGGTACAGAGTGCGAGGTGAAAGAGTTAAGCAGTGTTAACAAAAAAAAACTCGTCAGTTAGATAAAATAAGGACTGTGTCTAGTTTGCAACAAAAGATTACATACTGCAGCTTTAATAGCCGGGCAATTAGATAAATAACAATTGTTTCTATTTTTAACAAAAAAAAGTTGCATTCTGCAGCTTAAATAACTGGTCAGTTAGATAAAGTAACTTTTCTAATTTCTAACAAAAATGTTACATACTGCCGCTTCAATAACTGGTCAACTAGATATGTAATAAATGTTTCTAATTTATATAAATACAGTTACATACTGCAGCTTTAGTAACCGGTCAATTAGATATATAAC
The DNA here is from genome assembly GCA_023630585.1 of Cranoglanis bouderius. Lineage (NCBI taxonomy): Eukaryota > Metazoa > Chordata > Actinopteri > Siluriformes > Cranoglanididae > Cranoglanis > Cranoglanis bouderius. The sequence goes on from CM042552.1 coordinate 8,885,356, forward strand.
GAATGTTTCTAATTTGTATATATAAAGTTACGTACTGCAGCTTTAATAACTGGTCAATTACATATATAATGTTTCTAATTTGTGTAAATAAAATTACATACTGCTGCTTTAATAACTGGTCAGCTAGATAAATAAATGTTTCTAATTTGTCTAAATAAAGTTACATACTTCCGTTTTAATAACTGGTCAATTAGACAAATAAATGTTTCAAATTTGTAACAGAAAAAAAGTTACATACTGCTGCTTTAATAACTAGTCAATTAGATAAAACAGCAAATGTTCAGGATTTTCTTAGCGGCCAGATATTCTGTATAGCTGTGTCCCAAATATATATTAGCTTCAATCCTGGAGACACTTCTGCCCTATAGAGTTTAAAGTTTCCTATCAACTGATCCAGCTCACTGGCTGATTATTAAACTCCTTGGGAGCTATAAGAATTTATAAAGAAAATTGTGACTGCTATGCTTTTCATATGCATACATGGACGTAATTAGCTCAATGTGTTGCAGTTATATATGGTACAGTATCAACATGAGGTAAACTGCTCTCTCCTTCTGACAGGTGGGCAGTTATGTTTCGTTGTTTGCCCAGGCTTTGCCGCGCGATGCCCACTCCACTCCGTTCTACTACACCCGCCCACAGAGCCTGTCTCTCAGCTACCCCGAGCGCTCAGCACTGGCTGCCCACAACGCCTCCAGCATGGGCACCAGCGGCATTGGCAGCTTGGGCATGTACCCACTGAACGGCCCCGGCCCCAGCCCTCAGTCCCTGCTTACCGGGTGCGTCTAACCAGTTTTAATACCCACTTAGTTTCATGGGTACAGGACAGAAGACAGGCTTCAAACAAGTGTCACATGGTGTTCATGCTTTTGGAATAGGAGTAGTATAATACTGGATTGTCATGTCAGATAAGGTAAACAAAATTGCTTCCCAAATCTCTATTAATGCACACTAGCTACAACCCCAATTCCAAAAAAGTTGGGACACTGAGTAAAATGTAAATAAAAACAGAATGCAATAATTTGCAAATCTCATAAACCTATATGTTATTCACAATAGAACATAGAAAGCATATCAAATGTTTAAACTGACGAAATGTACCATTTTAGAAAAAAATAAGGTAAATTTGAATTTGATAGCCACAACACGTCTCAAAAAAGTTGGGACGGGGGCTACAAAAGTCTCGAAAAGTAAGTGTTACTAAAAAGAAACAGCTGGGGTTTAATTGGCGACAGGTCAGTAAAATGATTGGGTATAAAAAGAGAATCTTAGAGAGGCAGAGTCTACGAATCGTGGAACAATTTCAGAATAATGTTCCTCAATGTAAAAGTGTGAAGACTTTGAATATCTCATCATCTACAGTACATAATATCATCAAAAGATTCTGAGAATCTGGAGAAATCTCTGTACGCAAGGGACAAGGGTGAAAATCAATATTGCATGTCCGTGATCTTTGGGCACTGCATTAAAAACAGGCATGATTCTGTAATGGAAATCACTGCATGGGCTCAGAAACACCTCCAGAACTCATTGTCTGTGAACACAGCTCGCCGTGCCATCCATAAATGCTGGTTAAAGCTCTATCATGCAAAGAAGAAGCCATATGTGAACATGATCCAGAAACGCCGCCATCTTTTCTGGGCCAAAGCTAAAATGGACTGAGGCAAAGTGGAAAATTGTTCTGCGGTCAGACGAATCAAAATTTTAAATTCTTTTTGGAAACCATGGACGCCGCATCCTCTAAACTAAAGAGGAGAGGGACCATCCGGCTTGTTATCAGCGCTCAGTTCAAAAGCCTGCATCTCTGATGGTATGGGGGTGCGTTAGTGCCTATGGAATGGGCAGCTTACACATCTGGAAAGGCACCATCAATGCTGAAAGGTGTATATATAGATTTTAGAGCAACATATACTTCCAACCAGACGACGTCTTTTTCAGGGAAGGCCTTGCATATTTCAGCAAGACAATGCTAAACCACATACTACAACTATTACAACAGCATGGCTTCGTAGTAGAAGAGTCCGGGTGCTGAACTGAACTGAATACGACAAAGAAGACCCAGGACTGTTGAGCAGCTAGAATCCTGTATCAGACATGAATGGGACAACATGCCCCTTCCAAAACTCCAGCAACTGGTCTCCTCAGTTCCCAGACGTATACAGACTGTCGTTAAAAGAAGAGGGGATGCTACACAGTGGTAAACTGTAAACCTTAAACTGGTACATTTCCTCAGTTTAAACATTTGATATATTTTCTATGTTCTATAGTGAATAAAATATGGGTTTATGAGATTTTCAAATCATTGCATTCTGTTTTTATTTACATTTTACACAGCATCCCAACTTTTTTGGAATTGGGGTTGTATTTTATAGGGCAAGAATCCCCATATTCAGTCCTTGAGTGTAGCACTATTTAGGGAATTAATTGACCAGTTGCCATTTTTGGCCCAGTACATTAAAAAAAAAAAACCCAACACCACCTTGTTTGCATTTGGTCCAGACTGTAAACGTGGTCCTTCTGACTTTTCAGGACTTCTTCTGGACTATATTTCCTCCATTTTGACTTGTGTGTCTGTTGTGGCTCTGCTTGTAATTGCATCGTGAGCCCTGAATTATTCACATCTCCTACATCCTCCACGAGCACTTTATATATTTAAAGCACGGACGCGTGTTCTCGAGGCATGAATTTTAATTGATCGCCGAATCCTTCGAATGATAAATTCATTGTCCCTTAAGCATTTCTGTGAATTTGCGATTTCCCCGTCATCCTTCATTGTCATTCTTTATTGTTGGAAATTGACCATTAAAAGGTAATTAGCACATTCCCATAAGCTTTGCTAATGGAATCATAACACTTTGGTAGAGAGTGTAGGTGTGTGTTTATGTGCACCACTAATAAAAATGAAACATCGCTTTGGTGTTTTCAGGAATCGTTCCTTAATTAGGATTTTCTTTAAAAATGCAGTAGCTGTAATGGACCCAGTGACCCACAAGCAATTGAAGATGGTCTCCTTTGTTACTGAACTAAAAGCATGAAGATTTATTGCCTGAGAGTTTGGGGCCTAAAAACAGGGTTCTGGACTTTTACACTTCTTTATTAAGGCGTCACTGTGGGAACAGTGTAAGCCAATTTTCCACAGTTTGTCCAACCTTAAAGCTGCAGTGCATAGAATCTTTGGTTAAAAATGAACACAAAAGCTTTATTGAGTCAGGAGATAAAAAAAATAATATCGTGATGTTCCTGAGCTGCAGTGAGACATCCTGTGATATTAATTCATAGTGAGAGCTGGGAGCAGGATTTTGAACAGACACATCGTATACAAGCTGAAATACCAGTACAATCTTTGTCATTGCACCTGAAAGTAGTACAGCCAAAGATCTGCCCCAAATTTCCAGTACCACAAAGCAATGGGCATCATAACGGAGAATCCTTTCCTATTACTATTACTAGAGGTCAACCGATATTAGATTTTACCGATACCAATAACTGAGTTGGGCCGTACCTGCCGATAACCGATTAATCAACCGATAGTTTTTAAAATTGATACTGAATGAAAACATAACACTCAAAGTAAAATATTGCTGAACTTTATTACAAAAATAAAAACTACTGACTGTACCATGAAAATGTACTGTACTTTTTAAATGAAATCAATATATAAATATTAATATATATTAACTATTGATAAACATTAAAGTAAATACAAGATATACATCCAGACTGAACCAAAAACTAACACTCCAAATAACAAATAAAAATAGAGACGTCCAAAATGACCCTTCAGTTGAATGCCACCCAAAGTCTGCCTGATTAAACACAGCTTCCATGAGACAGTTACTTGATTAGTCATTCAGATGTCTCTCTGACTGTGTACTTTTGCACAGTCAGCACTGTGTAATTGCCTGTTTTTTTTTTTTTTTTAATCATTACTGAGATATTCTTCTAATTTGGATCATAAATCATTACTCTGTGTGTGTGTGTGTGTGTGTGTGTGTGTGTGTGTGTGTGTGTGTGTGTGTGTGTGTGTGTGTGTTTTAGCCCCCAAGCTGTAACCGATTCTGCACGTGGCCCTCGTCTGGCTTGGGCACTCCCAATCACCGGGGCCGCTCCACTGAACTCCCGACCCACGACAGGCCCCGCCCCCGGCCCCACCTCCAGTCCTGCCCCCAGACCCCCTCACAGACAGAGACGGGACGGCGAGTCTGGTGAGTCCGGTCACCATGGCAACCCGATTAAGATGTAGCAAAAGCATGCAAGTGTGCATGTACAGGTCATGGTGATGTGAATGGTATTCATGATTTGTGTATGATTTTTGGTTATGAGTAGATTGGCTTAGGTAGTACTGTGGGAGGAATTAAAAAATGTATATATATTGACTGACACATCTTGGTATTTAAAGGCATTAGGCAAGATTAATCTAAATTTGTCAACATTAGATCTCCAGCGTTTGAGTAGGTGAACTTCAACAACATTGGAACGATCTTTTTACTGTTTGAGCCCGCCCCCAGACCCGACAAAACTCCACCCCACAATCTAGCAGAGTTCAGTTAGAGTTAGCAATAGCGAGGTCTGACTTCAGCATGACCTCATTTTCAAGCGACGAGGTTGGCTATTTATTTATTTGTTTGTTTGTTTGTTTGTTTATTGAGGGAATTGCTTTACTTCATTATTTAGATATATATGATAAAACATTTGTTATACAGCATTATGGAGACTCTGGTGGCTACCATGTGCAGGCTGGCTGATGGTATTAGCATTTTAGCCGACTTTTGCTATTCACTGTCTGAAAGCCAATAAACACATGAAATTTGGCTCGTCCTGTTTTATTTACTTGGTTTGTTTTGTAAAGCCGGACATTCAGGAGCTCTCCAGGAGCAACGTCGCAAATTCAGCGTCCAGCTTCATCTCCTTCACCAAAAATAAATTTCTCCATCTTTAAGAAGTTCTGCCAGTGTTTATTCTGCGTTTATTGTTGTTACATTTTTTCAGCATGTTTTTTTTTGCTCACTGTAAAATTATCTGGCAGCGCTGGGCGCTTACTGGTTTCAGCCATGTTTTTTTTTCTTTACGACCAGACTGAGGGGGCTGAGAGAAGGGGCTTTGGTGGAGTGTCTATAAAATGACTGACAGGAGTCCCATCCAAACACAAAGAAGCACTTCAGCTCTTACCACATTTTCCCAAATAGGTTTTCTCGGCTACATAATGCACTTGAAACAATTATGTTTTTTATTATAGTTATGTATTTTGAAAAAAAATAGACTATTACATATTTTTTAAAAAAAGCTATTTTACAATTTCCAATTTAAAATTATATTTCTGCATATAGTATCACACTGATATAAAGATTTCTCTTGTTCCTGGGTATGTATAATGAATAGTGCATATGTGGTGCACATGGAATTCATCATTCTGTATAGATCTGTGAAACACAACCTCTAGTATTCATTAGAGGTGGAATGTAGAATGGTGTCGAATTGATTAAATACTTTGCACTGAACACTAATGAAAGGTCAAGTTGTTTTCTTAGCATGTTAAAAAAGGAAGGTTATTAATGTTATTAATTAATGTAGGTCACAGCACTGTGCCATGCTAGGTTTCATGGTACAATCTGTTCTTAGCTAGGGTTTTTTGAATGTCTTCAGTTCAGTCAGCCCTGGGACACTGTCCCTCTCTACTTTCAATTGATATATGAGTGTGACCTTTACGGCTTGATTTGTGTCTCACCCTCTCTGTCTGTCTCTCTCTCTCTCTCTCTCACTCCCACTCCCACTCTAAATCTTTCACTCTCAGCTGAAATCAGTGAGGCCGCCCTGGTGCGAGACATCCTTTACGTGTTCCAGGGAATCGACGGCAAATTCATTAAGATGTGCACTCCAGAGAACTGCTACAAAATCGATTCAAAGGTGAATTCATCACTGTTGGTCCATGAATGTTGTTGTGTTCGGGTAATTTTTTATTTTTTTTCCCTTGCCACTGGTTTATAGCTGTAGCTTAGCCAAAAGTAACATTTATACCACAATTTTATATCCCTAATCAGTCCCTCTAGGATTTTGCGATCACAGCTAAAATCAAGGAAACTTTGCAGGCGCTTGAAATTTTTCAAAAACGACAGCAGATTTTCTGCAGATTTGGGCCAAGAGGCGTCATGTGACGTCATCGCAACGCACATTCAGCCAAAGCCCTCTTCGATTCACGTGCGTCTAACATGAGTGCAGCTAAAAGGTCTCATTTACCCTCATTTACCAACGAACATCACCGCGAAATCCCTTACAAAAACGATTTGGTGCAATCGCACTAAATTATTCATTCAAGTAGTTTTCCGCAAAAAAAAGCACAAATAACTTCGCAAGTTGCATCGGAAATTTTTAAAAAAAAAGAAGAAGAAAAAAGGTGCCGCAAAATCAAGCATTTTTGGCCACGACAGTCACAAAAAAATTTAGTAGTCGATTGACAAAGAAAACCTGGACAATTGGTTCTAACTGGCCCTAATGTACACTTGTACATGAACAGTTTGAAAATAGAGTATATACATACTTACAAATATATTATGTTTATATATGTAATGTATATATTATGTTATGTTACATGTAGCATGTTGCATGTATGCCACAAAGCAGCTGAAACTGTGCTATGGAGTTTTTCCTCAATAATTACCAAGCTGTACTGTTGTGTATTGGTTGAGACACTCCTGTCCTATTGTAACCTTGAGCAAGCTTTAAAAAAAAATTAAATATTGGTTTACCTTCTCTCCCAGTCATCCCAATACATCAGAAACTCTATCGCAGATCCACTGTCAAGGTCAGCCCATGCTGGAAAGGAATGAATTTTTAGAGGGGTTTCTACTTGTGCCTTATGTTCATCAGGTCTTCCAAACCGGACAGCTTTGCCCTACTAAAATAAACTAAGACAGTTTAAAGTTTTTATATGGCATAAACAGCGTTTGATTCTGTCAAGTTTTGTCAGGGTCGGATGATGTTAAGTGTAACATTTGATGGTGTAAGGTTTTACTGAACAGTGTTTGTTGTGAAGTTTTCTCGTACAGTATTTGTTAGTGTAAGTTTTCAGTGTTTGGTTGAACAGCATTTGATGGTGTAAGATTTTGTTAAATAGTGTTTGGTGTTGTAAGGTTTTGTAGAACAGTGTTTGGTGGAATAATGTTTTGCCTAACAGTGTTTGGTAGTGTACAATTTAGTAGAACAGTGTTTGGTGGTATAATGTTTTAAAGAAAAGTGTTTGGTGGTATAATGTCTCGTCTAACAGTAGTTGGTAGTGTACAATTTAGTAGAACAGTGTTTGTTTGTTTGGTTTTATAATGTTTTAAAGAAAAGTGTTTGGTGGTATAATGTCTTGCCTAACAGTGTTTGGTAGTATACAATTTAGTAGAACAGTGTTTGGTGGTATAATGTTTTAAAGAAACGTGTTTGGTGGTATAATGTCTTGCCTAACACTTTGGTAGTGTACAATTTAGTAGAACAGTGTTTGGTGGTATAATGTTTTAAAGAAACGTGTTTGGTGGTATAATGTCTTGCCTAACACTTTGGTAGTGTACAATTTAGTAGAACAGTGTTTGGTGGTGTATAGTATTGCATATTAGCATAGGTAGTGTAAACATTTCTTGAAACATTTTTGGTGGTATAATGTTTTGTCAAACTATTGGTGCTGTAATGTTTTGCACATCAGCACTTGATGGTGTAAAGTTTTGTAGAACAGTGTTTGGTGGTAGAAAGTTTTGTTTAGTGGTGGTTTTGTAGAAACTTTACACAATTTTGTAGTGATTGAGGGTGTAAAGTTTTGCTGGTTCTCCATCAGTTTTTCACAATTTCCTTTAATCTTATGCAAAAGCAATGTGTAAATATCATCAAATGCTGCTTGTTTAACTAGGCCTTTTTGTGCTGCTGTTAGAAAATATGGGTTTGCGACATGTACCTGCAGGGACTTTCTGTGCAAATGCCCTTTTAAAACCAATTGGCTTTTTTTTTTAAGCGTTTAACTGCTAAGGTTATAAGGTTTTGAACATTTTTTTTTTCTGCAATTGAAAGGAACTATTTTGATCAATATTGTGATAAAGGGCAAAAGAAAATTGAGTCTCTTGCGTGCTAAATGTGTGATGTTGGATCTGTAGCCACATGACAAGGACAAGGACGTGGTGACACAGTCTGGTTACGGCAGGTGGAGTCCATGTGAATTACTGTTTGTAGCCTTTGAACTGTAATTATAGCTACTGCATCATGTGGTTTTCATTCATGTGGTATTTTGTTATGAATTTTAATACATCTGTAAGTGCTGAAGAGAAAATACAGTGAAAAGCATTAATTGTCTACTTATAATGCTTTCTGAAGACATTCTTATTTCCTCTCACGTTCAGGAGTGTGTGTATTATGGATGTGTGTGAAGTTAGTCATTAAAGTCTGACTTGCTATGAGCCAGTACCTCTAGATCCAGCACCTCTAATACCCCAAAGACCTGCTTATATAGTCTAATCTGTACGTACAGGATTTTGTGGAGTTATCTTGTGAACGTTGCGGCCAAAAATGCTTGATTTTGCTGCGACTTTTTTCAAAATTTGTGTAGTTTTTTGTGCTTTTTAAAAAATTTTGCTGGAAAAACTACTCGAATTGGCAAAATTGCAATTGCGCGAAATTGTTTTGTACGGTCTTTCGCAGTGATGTTTGTTGGTAAACGAAACCTTTTAGCTTTACTCCTGTTCGACGCACGTGAATCGAAGAGGGCTTTGTGATCACGTTACATGACTCGTCCTGCCCCAAATCTGCGGGAAATCTGCGGTGATTTTGAAAAATTGCGAGCTCCTCCGAATATTGCAGAGTTTGCGTGCTTTTGCTTCAATTTATGCCATCGCAAAATCCTGGAGGGACTGATTAATCTGTAATTTAATCTTTTAGTTTAATAATTACGTAAGTTGAAAAGACATTATGAGGTGATGCGAATTTCTAATTTTTTAATAGAAAAACTTGTCATTTGCTGTCACTGTTGTAAAGTACATAAAAATCTTACCTAACTAGAAATAGACAAATGTTTACAGGGAAATGATGTAAAAGTTAAAATCTACTTAAGTAGAAGTTTTTTACGTTTCTGATATTATTTGTACTTGTGTATCAAAAGTACTCTAGTATTAAATGTGGAGTAAACAACATGGATGCCCTGTGGTATTTTCACACTCATTGACTAACAATCATGTCAATACTTCATGTCAATCCTCAGTAAAGATGCAGTTTTTTTAATGCAATACAACTCTTAAGTTACGTCAAAGTAGCCATTGATGGTTGCTTTAAGAGAATCAGCTGCATATGAGCTGAATTGGTGTAAAGTAAAAGAAGGTATGTATAGAGTATATTACGTTTGTTTGTTTTTTCCTCCAGGTTCCGACGTGTAAGTCTTTGCGAGACACCAGTAGCCGGCTAGCGGAGCTCGGCTGGCTTCATAACAAAGTCCGGAAGTACACAGACTCTCGGAGTTTGGATCGAGCCTTCGGATTGGTCGGGCAGGTACACCACATTTTCCTCTCCCTTTCCTTGTTAAATACTTTTAAAAATAAATCTTGAATAAAAAATGTTCATACTACATCAGGAACGTTTTATTGGAACTTTGTTAGCAAAAACTAAATATTGTGATACATGTGTGCAATG